>RZIQ01000070.1:0-126803 GCA_003992365.1 Aureobasidium sp. P6 | reverse complement strand
ACCACGGTTCAAATCAATGCTCATGGCAGGAGCAATGACTTGGAAGACCTGTTCTTCGAGTTCTTCAGGGAAACCAATGAATTTCGGAGTCTGGCTGTTTACTCCCGAGTCGTCGGGCTCGCCAGAGTCGCGGTCGAGGACAAAGCCCTCTTCCATGTCTTCCTCATCCAGTTTTCCTTTCTTGCCAGTGAAGCGTTTGTCGATTGTGGCGGCGATGATGTCCCAAGGGATCTCCACGACATCGTAGCGAGAGTGTTTGGAAGAGGTATAGCCGTATCTGCGCAGTAAATCGCAATTGGGCAGAGGACCATAGTAATTCAGCACTTCTTCTCCGGCTCTGATGGGGCGGAGAGAAGTCATTGTGAGAGAGTCGTCGCCGTGGTTCAGGTGAGCGTTGAATTCCGCATCGGCGTTTAGCATGTCGGCCATGGGTACCATGCCCATCGCTTGCGTGCCTTCGAGGTCCTGCACCCAGCCTTCTTGCTCGTCGTCTTCGTCATCTTCGTTACTCTCGAGGTCGAACGCGTATGCCATGATGATACTCCCCATGCGATGCGCCAATTGCAAAATCTGCTCGTCGGGAAGCCTTTGTGCTCCGGCAGCATAAAACACATCTTGGTGTGCTTTGACCACGGGCAACACTTTGGTCTTGAACATTTCATCTGCGGATTCTTTGCCGACTTTGTCTTTGATTGCAGATGCTTGCAACTCGTTCAACTCGCCTTGCTCCCAAAACATGAGCGTGTCAAACGCTTCCGGCAAAACCTCAAAATAAGTCTTCCATGGTGAATTCTCGGCTTGCAAGTACTCGTACACCATCACCAAGATCAAATCCAACCAAGGATCCGGCATCTGGATATCTTCTTCATCATCAGCATCGTTCATCCCATCGTCACCATCAGCATCCAGATTTTTCAACCCGGTGAAAATCTGAGGTAGCTTTTTGGACAGAGACGAGTTTTCTACGCTGATGATGCTGCTGCGGGGGATGCTAAAGAGGTCCGTCTCGGCTGGGATGTCTGTGGTGGCGATGATGCCGCGGCCGGCGTTTCTGTCTCGCAGGTCGGTAAGTTGAAGGCGAGAGTCGAATGTGGCTCCCGGTCGGGAAGTGAACCAGTCGAGGAAAGTAGCGGATGTTGCTTCAAACTCTGCCATGGTTGTCCTATGGCTTTGCTGATATTTCTTTGGGGAATAGGTAGGTGCGTTGTTTATGCCGTTTGATGGGCAATCAGAAGCGGCAGATCTGATGATGTGAATGAGTGAAAATGAGTCAAATCTGCTCTTGAGTTTTGTTTGATAATCAAGGCGAGAGGAACATAAATCATCCTAGAAGGTCGAGGTGCAAAATGTTTTCGAATGCAAACAGTGCTCACAACGGAGAAAACGCCCGCAAAGTCCGAGCACTTCTGAGTGGAGATAAAAAAAAAGTAAATAAAAGAATACATAATATGTTACAACAAAAGACCAATATATACAATCAATGTATCCTCTTACAACCCTCAAAATCCTACTAACACCATACTAACACCCTAAATGTACAGCCAACGCATCCTTCAACCCAACAAGCGACAGTGGCTTCGCCAAAAAGTCATCAGCGCCAACCTCCTTGAACTTGGCTCTAGACTCTGTATTTACGACTGCCGTCAAAGCTACAATAGTATGTTTACGTTTGAGTTTGCCCGTGGCTTCGAGCTCGCGGATTTCTTTTGTGGCGGTTATGCCGTCTTTTTTCGGCATTGATTGATCCTGTGATTTTTGCGTCAGTATGGAGAGATGATTATGTATGCTAAAGGGAGGTGAGGCTTACCATGAAGATGATGTCAATGGCGGTATCGTGCGCGAGGGTTTGAGTGATGGCTGCACAGCCATCTGGAGCCAGAAGCACCTTATGCTTCAACGACACCAGCATTTTCTGAAATAGCTTCGCATTGATGACATTATCCTCAACCAACAACACAGTCTGAGGTCGAGGTTGTGCAGCTGGTGGAGAAGATGCAGAATCTAGAGTTTCCTGCTCTTTCGGGCTCGCAGGAGCTTCTTGTTGGTTTTGTTGATGTTGGCGGTCTTGCTGCTCGTTGATCTGCGCCAACTCGGCAGGTGCGATATCTGACATCACCTCCACGACGGGTGCAAAGCGTAACGTTCTTGACACAGCTGCGCTGCGGCTTCTACGGTTTGCGGCATCTACTCTTGTGGCAAAGGAATGCCATATCAATGGCTTTGGCAGCAATACGAAATGCGCCGCAGACACAATGCCTGGTAGATCTGACAGCGATTTCTGGTCGTACGGTACTAGGATCAACCAATCCTCGCGTTTCATGAGCCGGCGGAATTGGTCTTTGTTGTTTAGGAGGAAGGACGTATCTGCCCAGATATATTTCCATTCGCGGTCGGGAAGTTCGGAGATGTTCGAGGCCATTGTGACTTCGTGGCCAAACTTTTCCCATCCTAGTTTGATGCCTCGAAGCGCTCTTGTATCTGTCTCTGTTAAGATCGCGACGTGGCGGTCTTCAGGCTGATCGGAAATCTGCGGAGGCAGAGACGAAGGCTGCAGTGGCACAGTCACTGTGAACGTGCTGCCACATTGGTCCGGCCCTACGTCTTGGGAGTAGACGAACTTGGAGTCCACGGTGATAGTGCCGCTCATCGCCTGCAAAAGTTGTCTGATGATGCTAAGTCCCAATCCAGTGCCACGCTGATTTCCTTTTTGCTCGCCTTGTTTGTATGGTTCGAACATTTGGGGAATAAAGGTTGGATCGAGACCGATTCCGGTGTCTTGCACCGAAGCTATAAGCTGATCTCCACTGACTTCAATCGATAGTAAGATGTATCCTGACCTTGTGAACTTGCATGCATTAGAGAGTAAGTTCATCAAGATGCGGTGGATGTAGGTCTCGTCCAGGAAGACTGATGTTGGAACGTCTGGGGACACTACTACACAGAGTTCGACATCCGCTTCATCGTCCTTGTTCGGGAGCAAAATAATGATCGACTCGCAAACTGTTCGAATGTCCAGCGAGACAGGCTTGCACACAGCTTTGGCGTCTTTCTCCAGTTTTGACCAGTCCAGCACGTTGTTTGTGATCAGCGATAGCGTTTTGGTCGCCCTCTGAATGGCTGCCAGATGAGTTCTTCCTTCTTCTGTTAATGGTGTTTGTGACAACAAATCGCTGTATCCTTGCACTGCTCAACATGTTAGTTTCTCAATCGCGGCAAACACGAATGCTCAAAAGGGCTTACGATGGTGAAGCGGCGTCCGGATCTCATGCGAGGCAGCTGCGATAAATTCGCTTCTTGCCAAAGCTGCTGCTTCGGCGTTTTCTTTTTGAGCAATAGTTCGCCATAGTTCTCGACGTGTCCAAATGATCTCAGCAAGTTTGTTGCGAGAAACGGTTGCAGAATGTGCCAAAAGACCATTGGCCGCGATGCACGTGCTAAAAGCAATAAGTACTACAGCACCAGCAATGACGGGCGGGTATCCTCGATCGTCTGATGGTGGGGCTGTAGACCAGAAAGTAGCCGCACGCATACCCGTAAAGTGCATTGCAGCAACTCCGGTAGTCGCGACCACTGAGAAAAGCAATTGCTGAGAGAGTCGAGCTTCCATCTCAGCCATGCATATACAGCCAACTATACAGACTACCCACGAGATAATCGCGGATGCCAGAACAATCCACGGGTTTAGTGAAACTTTGCCGCTGGGTATTTCCAGACCGTAGATACCAGAATAGTGCATACTGGTGATTGCAATTGACCATAAGAATCCTTTGAGAATATTCTTCGGAGTCATGCCGTGATACAGAATCTTCGCCGTAGCTACGAAGGCATTCACGGTGGAAGCAGGAGCCCTTCGGTATGCGAGCCCCATGGCACTGCTAAGACCGAAGCTTGTGCTAGATCCCGAAGAGGAGTCGCGACGTAGAGTAGACGCATCACTGGAAGTTTGACCAAGAGATCCAGAGCTGATTGTAGAGACATCATCCCTGAATCCAGTAGAACTGTCGTCGCGAAGACTTTGTGTCGTGACCATTCTCAGACTTGGTAAGCTTCGTCCAGAAGCACTTCTTACCACGACAGGCCGTACACTGTCACTTGGTATGAGCTTTGGAGACATGGCGATACCTGGCGAAGGAGGCAGCAAGCTATGATCAAAAGATGCCACCCCATCATCTTGCGATTGTCTAGCAGAATCACTGTGTCGGCCGTTCCAGCTTGGAGCGTAGGAGTGTCGAACTGGCGAAGAGTTGGATCGTGGTAGAAGTGGCTGCTCGGGTGCAATTTCCTCGTCGTGATAGTCGTCCTCTTCTTCTTCCTCGATTACAGGATGAAGCGGTTGAATAGGCTGCATGCTAGTTCTAGGTTTTCCCATTGGACTTAGCGTGGTACCTTTTTGTCGTGTTTTCCTCGATCTGCGTTTCTTCCTTCCTCGACCGTGATGCCAGCGATCCCAGAGCATCTCAGACCCCAGCGCTAAGAATGTGAAAAACACTGGAAGAAAAGCACTCAGGACCGTGAGTGGTGTGTTGACTCCCATCTTCACATCGAACTCGCAGGCCAGCATGGCCACCTCATGAAGACACCACACCGAGCATCCTCCAAAGACAAAACTCCCAAACAGACACCACAGAAACACACTCGAAAACCTCAACGACATCCGAGCATGACACATTAATTGTGTAGACGTGAAGGCTCCCAAAAATGAAATGGCAATGGATGCCACAATCAAAATGGGATTCCATTTGGGCTCTAGCCGGCGGTAGACGTGTCCCACAGTGTCTCCAGAGTCCATGGTTGATATGTTCCAGTCCCCAGTCACCGATAATTAGCTCGCCTGAGAATTTTCGACGATTATGCACACATCTCACACCCTTTTGCGTAGATGCAGAGCGGCGAGATCAGTGTGCGCGGGAAGATCCACCAAATCCAGAAGGCAAATGATGTCCGCGGAGACAGCGTCGTCTCTTCGTATGCGACCGCTGTGTCCGGCCGCCTGTATTCCTTTTCAACGCTGAACACAATGTTTCGAAGGAGAGGGAGAGTGAGACTGGTCGTTCGACTCAGCTACTCAAGGGCAGGCCGCACGAGGAAGATGGCGAGGTCGGGATTTAGGTTTCATAGCTTACCAGCACCACGCACGTATGTGAAAACGGGTTAGTGGGGATCGAGAATGACATTTTTCTACGATCTTCTACGATGCAACGTGCTGACTGCAGCGTGTCTATACAAAAGCTCAAACGATGGTAACAGGACGACTGAGAAGGAATGAGAGTGTCTCAGAAAAAAAGTCGAGGCTCAAAATGTATTGCGCAATATGCAGCAATGATCAGCGCAAGCTTGGTGGGTTGGGCCAAGATTCTCATCTCTACTCCCAACTTTTGTGGCGCCTCTGCGTGCGGAACAGTGACATATTCACGTTGAGAAGATCAAAGAGCCGAGCCAATTGTTTGTTCTTCCCTAAACATACAATTATTCTTCTCCTTCTATCATAAATGTCTCGAGTATATGTACAGCTATGTTACAAGTAAAACCACAAAAGTACAGAGAAATGATCGCTAGCTGTTGTCTATCAGGAAACCAAGAAAAGAAACTCCAAAGACACCCGCCTCTTTCAGTTCATACATCATCTCAAAAACTGCTATTGTCTTTCTCGCTTGCAAGCGTTCCTCATGCATCGCCGAGCAGACTGAGTTGTAACCTGTCGACAACTCTCGGCATGCTCTGCACAGCATGCAATGCAGAAGGCGCCATTTCACGAACTTCTGGGATGCTGCCCACCTGCTTCTTGAGCTCATGCATCGACATGCCCAACTCCTTTTGCATCTTCCTCAATCCGTCAGTAGCCAAGCCGCGCAATTCCAGTAACGCGCTGGCCATATACACCATTGTACGATATTGAGGGACCAGCTGACCTGGGTAGAGGTACCGTATTTGGATGAACGTGAGACCTTCCTTCCGAGAAGATCTTTGGGGTTTCTTTTTGTCTGGATAGCGGACAAGGGCATGATAAGGTCCAATCCAACCTGGCCAGTCCTTCATCATGTACTTCTCAACCAGCGAGAAGGCGAGCAAAGTGCGTGGAGGATTTAGTCGGCAAAGCTGCACGATGTACTTATTCCAAAACTTGTTGTCGAGCACATAACCATAAGAGAGTAACTCAGTGATTAAAGGGACCAGATTGCTCGACGGGGATTGCGCAAATTGTGACAGCATGTAATATTCTAGTGGTCGTGATAGCATGAATCGATAGGAGGGAGGGATCTGGACGATGCCATTTGAGCCTTTCGTATGGTCATTACCATTGCCGGAGCCTGTCAATTCAGCTGCGCTTACATGCGCAAGACGGATTCGCTCTGCACGAGTCCTGATGAGTTCCCAATACTTGTCAACCTCGACGTAGTCTCCAGCCTGGAAGTGAACAAACATCAAGGTCGTGAGGAGACGCATCACAGGAGCTCTGTCGGGATCGATCTGCGTGACTCTTTTCTGATAGAGCTCGAAGAGATGTTGGACGGCGTCGAAGGATCTTCGTCGACCATGTATGTAAAGTAGGAAACTGACATCTTGAACTTCCAGATCTGGCGATCCAGAGGATGGTTGCTTACCTTGCACGTGGACACGAGTGTCGGCCAATAGTCTTTTGTAGTCCTTAATAGCAAGGTCCAAGGGCAACGTGTTGACAGACCCGTCTTCTGCACGTCTATTGTTGACATGCGCGTGGAGGGCCTTTGCCTTCAAACCAATGGCACGACTGCTGGCTGTGGGGCGAATATTCGCTTTTCTCATCTCGTCGAAGGCTCTGAGCGCCGAGTCATACATTTCCTGGTTCATATAACCAGCCATCACGATACTGTAATGGAAAGCTTCTGCGCGAATGTTGTTTGAAGGCATGACTTTTCTCAAAATCTTGTGTGCTGACTGAGATTGGCGAAAATAGCAGAGGACCTGCATCAATGCTGCGTACGATCGTGCATCGAGTGGGACATTCGCATCTTTCATGGAGTTGTATGTGGCCATGGTAGCTGCAAGGTCGCGTTTGGAACCATAGGCGACAAGAAGGGTGTTGAAACATAGAGTCAACGGGCCTTCTGCTAGATTGGCCTTCACGGCCTGAACGGTCTGGTCTAGTGCTTTTTGGGCTCCTTGAGTGTCGAAATTACTGGCAAGAGCAACAATCATGCTGTTCAGCATATGGGTAGTCATTTTTGTTACACCCGAGGACTTTGCATGGTTCAGCAGCTCAACAATCCCATCAAGATCTCCACGTTTGGCATACAAATTGAGTAAGGATCCATAGGTGTAATCGTCTGGCTGCAGGCCAGCGTCAAGCAATTTCTGAAAAAGTTCAGCAGCGCCAACCAAGTCGTTTGCTTGTTCGTACGCGTGGAGCACGATGTTCCAGCAGCGCAGATTAGGTGAGACGCCAAAATCTTCTTCCAGTCGATCGAGTTGCTCGGCAGCGCGTTCGGGTTGCGCAAGTGTTGCATGGACGTAGATCAAAGGCCAAAGATAATTCGCGTTGAGTGGCTCATCGGAGTGAAGGGATTTGTACAGAGCAGCATGTTCGTGGACAGCTTCAACCATACCAAGCCGAGCGAAAGTGTCCATGATGATGAGACAAGCATCGTCACTAGGTTTTTGATGATGTTCGCTCCAATCCTGCAAGATTTCATTCTTGCTGATGAATGAGCCGCCAGATTCTTCGTCGGCGTAGGCAAGGTGATAGTCCATCCAATATTTGAGGAGTTTCAAAAGTAATTCTTGCGAGGGAGCAAAAAAGTCGGATTTTCGATACAACCTGTAAATGAAGACAATGACAGGTGTGGAACCAGTACTAACGGTGCCCCTGTTTAACGTGCACAACGTGCTGAGTAAGTCCTGATAAAGACGTGCCGAACCTAGACCTTCGTCGTGCGCCGATTGAAGCTCATTGTATAGACGTTGTCGTGTATGTTGGCCGGGCGCCTTCGAGGTCAAAAATGCTGGATCTTTTGACGATGCAGCAACAAGATGGCTCAGCAGGGCACCATACAGACGGATAGAATCTTCTCTGAACATGCTGAACTTTAAAGTTCCGGGATCAGGGGTTCGTGTGAGGATAGCCGCTCTAAGGTGGTGCAGTGAGGAGCCGAGGGATTTGAGGTCAGTTGTACGCAACGCCCACAAGTGAGGGACATCCGACGGCGAAGGTGCTCCGGCAGTGTATGTTTCCCAGTCTTTAAATACAGACAAAGCCTTATGCCACCTCTTTCCGTAGACCAGACGAGGAAGGAGCAGATTGGTACCAATAGGACCATTGAAAGCAAACTTTGAGGCTCTTCGGTGAAGTGCAATAGCGGTGGACACTTGATCTAGCCTCAGATTACAAAGAATGGCAGCAGAAAAAGTGGGGGGAGATGCGTGACGTTCGGGCAAGAGATCGAATAGACTGAGAGCGTGCATATGAGCGGATTTGTCGTCTATTTTGGAGGACAAGATGATGGCGCGACTGAGCAAGTCGGGATCGGAACGGGCGACCTGTGATGAAAGGAACCATACACGCTCCATGTCATGAAGGGATGGTGGCTGGGTGGAGTCGAAAGGTTGAAGCTCGTCGAGGAGATTGCGAAGATCCTTGCTTGCGGGTGAAGGAGACTGGCCTTGGGTGGGAGCCATGGACGAATAGCCCCTCGAAGCCGAAGGGGGAGTGTTTCTGCGAGACCATTTTTCCCATTGCGGCAAACGGGTCATGAATGCCTGTGTCGACGGCGGGTACAGGAAGTCGAGGAAAGAGACATCGGGAAAGTCGGGCGAGGTGGAAGCTGAAGCAGGGAGCTTGGTAGGTTGGGACAGATGGTAGATGTAGTCGACATCAGGAGCGGTTGTTGACCAAAAGGACGAATGCAGAAGTCGGCGACTCTTGAGAAACGAACACTTCTGGCGCAACGAGAGGCGAACTCCAGCGTCGAGACTGCGCTCTAGCATGCCACGACTGTTGTGAGTATGTGGCACAAGCGACGCAGCTACCACATGCAGCGGAGAAAGCTATGGTTCATGCCAGATCCCGAGAGAGAGAGCGCGGGAGAGCGAGAGCCAGCAGGGAGAGAATGGGAGGAAGCTGTGGCGTGATGCTACCGAGCGACGGAACAATGAGACGGGGTGACGGCGGCTCAAGACGTAGCGGAATGGAGAGGTGGATGAGATGGGGGAGAAGGAGGAAGAGTCGATGGGTGGAGAGGCGAGGGAAGGCGACTTTGCTATGGCTGGCTGTGTCTGTCTGTCTCTGTGACTTTTCGTCGACATCAGCATCTGGCATGGCCGGCCTTGGCATCGCGCACCGAACCCCCACCAAAGCAGGTTGAAGACACACGGCAACTACCAAAAGCAGGTTGAACAGCTCCTGCACACGGCAACTGTCCAAAGCAGGTTGAACAGCCCTTGCACACGGCAACTGCCCAAAGCAGATTGAACAGCCCTTGCACACGGCAACTGCGATTCGAGCCGTACTCGAACACTGCCACTGCCCGTTCCCAGCTCAGCTCTGCACAGCAATGGACATCACCGCCTTCGCCGTGGGCAATCGCGATGCCGCCCTGCTGATTGCCGACTACAACGCCTACCGCAAGCAGCTCTCGCGACAGTTGCTTGCTCTGCGCAAGCGTCTGGGCCGCTCCACCACCAAGGGTCACAAGTACTCGGACAAGTCGACTGTTACCGCCGAACACGTCGCCCAAAACCCTCAGTACCACCCCCTGCGAGTCCTCGTATCTCTCACACGCCCCGGCTAATTCCTCGAAAGAAATGTCCATCTCCTGCTCCTCAGCTGCGAACGCGCCTGGGCTCATGCCATGCACATCAAGTCCATCCACTCCGAAGACAACCAGGGCAACGGCATTACTGGAACCACTCGCTCCCACATCATCTCCCGCTTCAACAAAGCCGCCAGGATTGCTCAGAACCTGTGCGACATCTTGAAAACCCCCGACCTCTCAAAATCCTCCCGCCAGGACTTGCTCGAAGCTGAAGCCTACCGCGCTTCGCTTTCGGGTGCTGAGCATTTCGAGAAGCAGGCAGAGGGCCGTGTCAACACCCAAGATTCTACAAGATGGGAAAAGTGTCTGCGCGAATACTCTACCGCCCGCGTCATTTACGCTACACTCTTCGCCCATGGGAACAAAGATCTCTTCCGCGACATCCTCGCCAGCGCTGTCGACCCCGCCATTCGTTATGCCGCATACCAGGCCCGCCTGCCTCGCTCTATCCCCGTCTCTAGCGTCGCCCTGCGCTACTTCCCCAAAGACAACTCGACCCTTGTCGACTTGCTGCAACAACTCGATTCCAATGCTCTCAGCGAGACCACCACCGAAACGACTCCGCAGAACCTGGGCACCACCAACATCCCAAACACAGTCACATGGCGTTCCATGACGGCCAACATTGTGGACGCCTCAATCGGCCAAGCTCTTGCTGCTGTCGCCTCTGGTGAGCCTCAGCTGACTTCTTTCCTCAAATCCAACCCTTCTGCTTCTGCTAGAGATCGTGCCGGCGCCTATGATGAAGTCCTGATCGCAAGTCAAGATGCCGCGGATGCCACCAGAAGAGCCATTGAGGAGCTGGAAAAGGAAAAGGTAGACGAAGGAGACAACAGAATGCAAGATTTGCGCATCACCAGTCTCGCAGTCAACTATGCCCTCGTCAGTTGGCGCGTAGGCAGGAATCGTGTGTTGATTGGATCCGAAGACGGCAGACTCTTTGAAGACAAGAAGGCCAAATCTGGCAAACGCGGTCGTGATCAGCACAAGTCAGAAGCCAGAGGAAGCCAACTTGCGCGTTTGCGAGAACGAGTCGTTCTCTACGACTCGACCATTCAGAGTATTGACTCGATCAAGGAGCTTAGGGGTGCCATGAGGGATGAGACGTTTGTGCGCGAGGTTGATGGCAAGCGTGCCTACTTCCAGGCCCTCAGATGTCTCAACATCGCAATCTCTCACGCTCTGCTGTCCGAGCACGTGAACGCTCTTGCTCTGCTCGCCCGCGGCTTGGAACTCGCCAAGCAATGCTCAACCTCATTAGCTGCGAGCTCATCAGATGCTAGCTCTGCACCTACTCTTGACATTCACAAATCTCAGGCCGACGCTCTCCAGACGCAGCTGCAGCATTTGGTATACAGACATCAAGCACTGGTAGATCTGAACAAGTTCCACGACAACGCATCCATCGCGGCAGCCAAGCACATGTCTACCGCAGCTCCTCTTGTCCAACGTCTCAGCGACTACCCCACACCAGGTGTGAATGTTAATGTCAAGAACCTGGTCTCATATCCTCCCAAGGTTGAGCCTATTCCGGTCAAGCCACTGTTCTTTGACGTTGCATGGAACTACATTGATTATCCTAGACTAGGAAAGCAAGCAGTGGAGGCCAAGGCAGCTGTGAGCAACGTGATAGCCGAAGAGAAACCAAAGGAGGAAAAGAAAAAGGGCTGGTTTGGATTTGGACGATGAGCAGTCTATGTACAGTACCAAAAGCACGTAAAACGATAATATCTTGATGATTTGAACGCGCAATCAGTCGGCCGCTTCGTCCTTGTGTGCGGCTCGTGAGATTGTGCGTAAAAAGAAAAGAAAAAAAAGAAAAGAAAAAGAAAGAAACAAGAAATATTCAACAGTGCGTCAGTGAGTCCCCGCATGCCACCTACGAGCGGAATTAGACTTTGCCTCTCTTTCCATCTACTGTCGACCTTGGCCCACTCCAACCTGACCGTCCACCGTCAGATGCCGATTTGCGTCACACGACTTTACTGACCGTGCGACCGCCCCCCGTTGTCTTTTCAACCTCTCGCCGCATCAATCCCTCGAGTCCTCCGCGCCGACACGACTTGAAAAATGCCGCCCAAGAAGAAGGGAAGCAAGAAGGCCCAGCAGGACGACTGGGAGGCCGAGCTCGGTGAGACCATCGACCCCATAGCTCAGGCCGAGCAAGAGGCAAAGGCTCAGGAAGCCGCCGAAGATGCCAAAGAGGAAGAGTCGTCTGGCGCTGCCGGCGGCTTGATGGCTGCTCTCAAGCGCAGACAGAACAAGAAGGGCAAGAAGGGCAAGCAGCAGGACAACGATTGGGAGGCCGAGCTTGGAGAGGATCCCACCGCCGACCTTGACGGAACCGCCACTCCTCCTGTCGATCTCGCCGCCAAAGCTCCCGAGGAGGGCACCATGGACGATGAGGACCTTTACCCCGAGCCCGCTAAGAAAGGCAAGGGTGGCAAGGGCGGCAAGCAGCAGCAACCCGAGCCCGAGCCTGCGCAGGACGACGACGACGACTTGGACAACAGCGGCCGCGTATTGACCAAGAAGGAAAAGGAAAAGCTGAAGAAGGAGCGCGAGAAGCAGAGAAAGAAGGAACAGGTGAGCTACACGTTGCTACACTAGCAAGAATGGGGAGCTAATCAGATTTTCGCCGTACAGGCCGCAGCCAAGAAGAAGGCAGGTGGTGCTGTTCCCGCTGCACCCAAGCCCCAGCCCATCAGAGACACACCCTCGCCCAGTGCCATCGAACCCGTCGCTGCAGCTCCCGAACCCGCCACCGGCGGCAAGAAGAAGAAGCTCAACCCTGCTCTCGCCGCTCTTCAGAAACAGCAGGCCGAGCTAAAGGCAAGACAAGAGGAACAGGCCCGCCTCGAGGCCGAGCAGCGTGCAAGAGAAGAGGAAGAGGAGAAGCTGGCCGCCGAGGAACTCAAGGCCAGAGAAGAGGCCAAGGCTCTCAAGAAGCAGAAGGAAAAGGAAAAGATCGAGCAGCTCAAGAAGGAGGGCAAGTACAAGACAAAGGCTCAGAAGGAAGCCGAGGCTCGCCAGCAAGCTCGTCTCCAGCAGATGCTCGAAAGTGGTGCCATTGTCGCTGGTATTGCCGGCGAGGGTGAAGACACCAAGAAGGTACAGAAGGACAAGGACCGCAGAAAGAAGAATCCTCGCAAGGCTGCCGAAGAGCGTGCTGCTGCCGAGGCTGCAAAGGCCGAGGAGGAAGCTGCTCGCAAGAAGCTTGAAGAACTGCGCATTGCCGAGGAGCAGAAGAAGGCCGCTGAGGAGGCAGCAGAGAAGGCCAAGGCTGATGCTCTGGAGAAGAAGGATGAAGACGAGGATGAGCTTGAAGACTGGGAGGCCGAGGCCGAGAAATTGGAGAACGAAGGTGTCAAGGACAGCTGGGATGCCGAGTCGAGCGACGAAGACGCCGAGGTCGTCAAGCCCGTCATCAACGGCAAGCCTGTTCAAGAGGGCGCTGCTGGAAAGAAGGCCGACATCAAGGAGGAGGACTCTGACTCCGACTCTGGTTCTAACTCTGAGTCTGACTCTGACTCGGACTCTTCTTCTGACGAGGAGAGCGCAAACGCCCGTGCCATCGCCCAACGCAAGCGCGAAGCCGCCGAGAGACGTGCAAAGACTATTGCAGATGCCAGAGCCGCCGCTTCCAAGGACAACCTGCGTTCGCCCATCTGCTGTATTCTCGGTCACGTCGATACTGGAAAAACCAAGCTTCTGGACAAGATTCGTCAAACCAACGTCCAGGAGGGAGAAGCCGGTGGTATCACGCAGCAAATCGGTGCCACCTACTTCCCCGTCGAAGCTCTGGAAAAGAAGACTGCCGTCGTCAACGCCGATGGCGCCTTTAACTTCAAGATTCCCGGTCTGTTGATCATTGATACACCCGGTCACGAGTCTTTCACCAACCTCCGTTCTCGTGGATCTTCGCTGTGTAACATCGCCATTCTCGTGGTCGATATCATGCACGGTCTCGAGCCCCAGACTCTTGAATCGATGAGATTGCTAAGAGACCGCAAGACTCCCTTCATTGTCGCACTCAACAAGATTGATCGTCTGTACGGCTGGAAGCAGATTGCCAACAACGGCTTCCGCGAGTCGCTCGCCATGCAGAACAAGGGTGTGCAGAACGAGTTTGCCGACAGACTCAACAAGACAAAGATTGCTTTTGCCGAGCAAGGATTCAACTCTGAAGTCTTTTACGAGAACAAGTCTATGGCTCGCAATGTCTCGCTTGTGCCTACTTCTGCTCACACTGGCGAGGGTATTCCTGACATGCTCAAGCTTATTACCCAGCTCACTCAGGAGAGAATGGCTGGTCAGCTCATGTACATCTCTGAAGTCGAGTGTACTGTCTTGGAAGTCAAGGTTATTGAGGGTCTGGGTACCACTATCGATGTCGTCCTCACCAACGGTCGTCTTAAGGAAGGCGATCGAATTGTGCTGTGCGGTACAGAAGGACCGATCGCGACCAACATCCGCGCTCTGCTCACCCCAGCCGAGATGAAGGAGTTGCGCGTCAAATCCGCCTACGTCCACAACAAAGAAGTCAAAGCCGCGCTGGGTGTGAAAATTACAGCCAACGGCCTCGAAAACGCCATCGCCGGTTCCCGTCTCTTGCTCGTCAAGGAAGACGACGACGAAGAAGAACTAATGGACGACGTAATGTCGGATCTCGAGAACCTGCTCAGCAAGATTTCTACTTCAGGCCGCGGTGTCACCGTCCAAGCCTCGACTCTGGGTTCCCTCGAAGCCTTGCTCGAGTTCCTCAAGCAAATGAAGATCCCCGTCGGTTCAATCAGCATCGGCAACGTGCACAGAAGAGACGTCATCACCGCATCCACCATGCTGGAAAAGCACAAGCAATACGCCGTAATGCTGTGCTTCGACGTCAAAGTGGACAAGGAAGCACAAGCCTACGCCGACGAAGTGGGCGTCAAGATCTTCACCGCAGACATCATCTACCACCTTTTCGACGCCTTCACCAAGCACATGGCCGAGATTGCGGCGCAGAAAAAGGAAGAGTCCAAAATGCTGGCAGTCTTCCCTTGCATTCTGAACCCCATCCAAGTCTTCAACAAGACCAACCCCATCGTCGTCGGCGTGGACGTGCTGGACGGCGCCCTCCGCGTCAACACGCCCATCGCCGCCGTCAAGATCAACACCGTCACCGGCGCCAAAGAAGTCATCCCCATGGGCCGCGTCACCTCGATCGAGCGCGAACACAAACAGATCCCGCTCTGCAAAAAGGGCCAACCTGCCGTCGCGGTCAAGATCGAGGGCGCCAATCAACCGACGTATGGAAGACAGTTGGAGGACAAGATGGTCTTGTATTCGCACATCAGTCGCGCTTCCATCGACACGCTCAAGGAGTTTTATAGGGATGAGGTGACAAAGGACGAGTGGAACCTTATCGCCAAGCATTTGAAGGGCTTGTTTGATGTCGTGTAAAAAGAGACAGTGACAGAGAGAGAGAAATCAAAAAATTGTTGGTCTGGGTTTGTTTTTTTTCCCCCTTGTAAGTCGGTTTTGATAAAAAAAGAGAAAAATGCATACAAAGTTTTTCCTTTTATTCTAAACTTTTTCATCAACAACCCTTATTCGTGCTTGTGTTCTTCTTGTTCCCTTTTTTCCCCCCAATCTGAAGTTGCCGTTTGTAAAGAAATCGAGTCCCAGATCTCTTTGCAAAAAAAAAAGAAAGAAAAAAAGAAAAAAAGAAAAAAGCAGCCACGAAAAAAGAAAAGGAAAAAGAAAAAAAAAACTACCAAAGGACAGCATAACAAATAATTACCAACAAAACGATTTTTTTTTTTTTGTCGTGAAAAAGGGAAATTTGTTAGACTCATTAAAAAGTAGGGTTTTTTTCATTTTTGCTAGAAAATTTTCCATCAACTCAATAAATCAGGAGATTTTTATCATACATGATAAACAGGAAAAAAAAGAGAATGGTAAAAAAAACAAAGAAGAAAAAAATTTCATCGTGATAATCGAACAATTGGTCTTTTTTTTTTTAAGTCTGACTTTGTCTGAGAAAAAAGAAGGGCCTCTCCTAAACGCTGGTTTTTTCTTTTCGCCAAAACTCCAAAAAGCAGATGCTCATTCAAGCAGATATAAACGGCTTTTTCGTTTACCACTCGAGAGGTTCACTCTTCTCCTCGCCGCGATTCGTCTTTGGTACAGGCGCAGCCTCAATCTTGACCGGGCCCTTGCGATCTCTCTTCAAGAACCCAGAGCCATCGAGCCAAGGCGTCTCCTCGGTCCTCCTCTGCTCGAACCTCTTGATCTTGTCATCCATCTGCATGGTCAAACCGATATCGTCGAGTCCGTTGACCAAGCAATGCTTGCGGAACTCCTCGACGTCAAACGCGGAAAGCACCGTGCCGTCACTCTTCTTGATCTGCTGGTTGACGAGATCGACTTCGATTTCGGCGCCGGTGGCGGCTTCGTTGAAGATTGACGAGAGAGCGGCCGAGTCGGAGATGCGGATGGGGAGCATGCCGTTCTTGAAGCAGTTGTTGAAGAAAATGTCGCCAAAGGAAGGTGCAATGATGCACAGAATGCCAAAGTCGAGGAGAGCCCAAGGAGCGTGTTCTCTGCTGGATCCGCAACCAAAGTTGGGCCCTTGGACAACGAGGATTTTGGCGTTGCGGTAGGGGTCTTGGTTGAGGACAAAGTCTGGGTTTTCGGACTTGTCGTCGTTGTAGCGCCAGTCGTTGAAGAGAGCAGAGCCGAGGCCAGAGCGCTTGATGGTCTTGAGGAATTGTTTAGGGATGATGGCGTCGGTGTCGACGTTGGAGCGGTCGAGAGGGGCAGCGATGCCTTTAAGTTGGGTGAATTTGGGCATGCCGGTCGAGGTTGTGGGGGCACCGCTGGAAACGGTGTTGCCTTGGGAGGTCTCGTCAAGGTCCATGATTTCCTCGAGGTCGGCGTCACTGTCGGGGGCTTGGACCTGGGGCTCGGCGGTGACTTCGTGAGGAGCCTTGCCGGTGACTTGCTGGTATCCGTCGATTTTGCGAACGTCGGCGAGTTTGCCGGCGAGAGCACATGCGGCAGCCATGGCGGGAGACATCAAGTGAGTGCGGCCCTGAGCACCTTGTCTACCTTCAAAGTTACGGTTGGAGGTGGACGCGCAACGCTCCTTGGGGGAGAGAATGTCAGGGTTCATACCAAGACACATGGAGCAACCGGCTTCTCTCCACTCGAAACCAGCATCGATGAAGATCTGGTCGAGACCCTCGGACTCGGCGCGCTGCTTGACAAGACCAGATCCGGGGACGACCATGGCGCGTTTGATGTTGGAAGCGACCTTCTTGCCCTTGACGATGCGAGCGGCAGTGCGAAGATCCTCAATGCGAGCGTTTGTGCAGGAGCCGATGAAGACCTTGTCCAAGACAACCTCCTCCATGGGCGTGCCAGCGGTGAGACCCATGTACTCGAGAGCTCTGATGCAAGCCTTCTTTCTGTTCTCATCCTGGAAGTCGTCGGGACCAGGGACAACACCATCGATGGGAACGACGTCCTGAGGAGAGGTGCCCCAGGAGACAGTAGGAGCAATGTCCTTTGCGTCGATGAAAATGTCATAGTCGAATTTGGCGCCCTCGTCGGTCTTCAAAGAAGACCAGTAAGCAACAGCCTTCTTCCACTCGGGACTGTCGAACTTGGGAGCAAGAGGCTTGCCCTTGAGGTAGTCAAAGGTGGTCTGATCAGGAGCGATCATACCAGCTCTTGCACCCCCCTCGATGGACATGTTGCAGATGGACATTCTGGCCTCCATGGAAAGGCCACGAATGGCGGAACCGCAGAACTCAATGACACAGCCGGTACCGCCAGCAGTACCAATCTGACCGATGACGTAGAGGACAATGTCCTTACTGCTGACACCGGGTGCGAGCTGGCCATCGACCTGCACGCGCATGTTTTTGCTGCGCTGGGTGATGAGGGTCTGGGTGGCAAGCACGTGCTCGACCTCGCTGGTGCCGATACCAAAAGCGAGCGAGCCGAAAGCGCCGTGGGTCGAGGTGTGGCTGTCACCGCAGACGACAGTGGTGCCGGGAAGGGTGAAGCCCTGCTCGGGGCCAATGATGTGCACGATTCCCTGCCTCTTGTCTCCCATGCCAAAGTAGGTGAGGTTGAACTCCTTGACATTGTCCTCGAGCGTGGTGCATTGTAACCTCGAGTCGTCCTCCTCGATGAATGTGGCAGCGTTCTTGAAGTTCTTCCTCGATGACGTAGGCACGTTGTGGTCGGTCGTGACAAGAGTGCAGTCGGGTCTTCTGACTTGTCTGCTGGCGTTTCGGAGACCTTCAAAGGCCTGGGGCGATGTGACCTCGTGCACGAGGTGTCTGTCAATGTAGATCAAGATTGTGCCGTCATCCGTCTCGTTGACAATGTGGTCCTGGAAGACCTTGTCGTACAAGGTTCTGGGTCCTTTTACAACACCGGGCATTTTGACTGAAGCTGGCTGTTTCTATCAATCAGTGGCGTGTATGATACAGCAAACAAAGACGTCGAATTGATTGACTTGTAAAGTCGTGGGTATCAATTAGAAGAAGAAGAGGCAATCGAGAGAGATTCCAGGAAATGTTTCCAAACGCTTCCACCTCTACTTGTACTTTTGATCGTCTACGATCGTCTCTATGATTCAGTCTCCGATCTTCGGAGTCGGCACAGCTCTCTTCTGACAAAATTGCCACACTTTATTGGCTCGATGCTCTCCCCGCCGTGCCACCTTCATCCTGTGGAGGCCCGTGACCGACTTCGCTTCGGGCCCGCGCTTTTGCTGACAGCTGTGGCCGATGTCGCATGCGCATGCTCATCCCACCTGCGTGTTCCGGCAACAAACAGATGATCTGTTTACCATCGATTGCTTGACATGTCGCCAAGCAGATACTCGCACCTTCGAGATCGGATCTGTATCTGATTTCCACGCTGCAAGAGGTTGATTGACTGAACATAGTTCCGCCTATCAATCACATGCGAGTGCGTCACTGCCGGTGTTTTGCCATTACGTATGCTTCTACCAAATTTACCTCACGAAAACAAGACTCAGAATCTCCCCCGTCTTCTCACCCGCCTTAGGGCGTGTTCTAGGGTGTCACTCCGTTGCGCTTTTGGCCTCCATAGATTAGTGTAGGTCGGAGCTATGGTTCACGTATGTATATCGGTAGCATGATATACATACAAGTCGCGTGAGAATGATCCATGTTGGGTGTATACATGTGCTAGGCTATAGATTGTCAGAGGAGAAGACGACCAACGCAAGTTGATGCCTGATCGCCAAACCGATGAGACCAACAAAAGTCTGCATGATCAGAATCTCAACAGCAAGGCGATCTTCCCTCTTAGGCCCTCTCCAAACTAGCCACAAGTTGAGGATAGTCAAGTTGGTAGTCGACACAACCGTTCCCTTCTCATCCGTCTCAACACGAAGAAGTTTCAATGTATCGAGCACCTTGAGTACCTCTCCCACATACTTGTTCAATGGCTTCTCGGGTGTGAATTTAGCCTTTGATGGTTCTAGCAAGCCAGTGCGAGCGTTGAATCTCGGCAGACGGTGACGAGGACATGGGACAATATGGAAAAGCTGAGGTGCCGAGTAAACAAAGTTGAAGACCTGAGGGATGAAGAGAAGCATCAATGTCTTGCTGAAATGGCCCATGATGCCAACCACAGCAAACACCATGCCGGCAAAGTAACAGTAAGTGTCACCCACAAACACCTTTGCTGGAAACCAATTGTGTTTGAGAAGTGACAGAGACACTCCGAGGAATGGCAGCAAGAGGTAGACCGAAAACAGATGCGAATCTGTTGCTGGATGAAGTGTAGGAGTCGAAGGAATCAAGTAGAATGCATCGTTCAGCAGAATGAGCATGGCGATGACGATCGATTGAGCAACCTCAATCCCATTGATTCCAGCGAGGATGTTGATACTGTTGGGGCAGAATATGGAGATTGCAGACATGTACAGGTAGTACAGCGACCCCAGATCCACGAGCTCTCCAAGATAAGGTCTCAGCGGAATAGGGACCACAACATGAGTGACACCAAAATCCACAAAGTACAGTCCCAAGATAGGAAGCGACGCGAAAGCCGGGATGAAGAATTTGTGCCTCCATCTGATGTCAAAAAAGTCGTCGATGATACCGAGAATGATGACAGTTGCCAGAGTTCCGTAAGCAAATCCATATGACGCGAGCTATCATGTGTTAGCCATCAGTTCAGTCTCAGAAAGCCTTCAACCTACCTTCTCCAAAGGGAATCGATGTAAAAACCGTCCCGTCTCGACGATTTGGGCTTCCAACACAAGATCCTTGTTGCCGCCTCCTGAGGTTGCGGCTACTATGTCGTGCTTGAAAGCAAAAGGAAGGAAAGTGATGATGCACAGTAGATATACCAGTGCACTGACTAGACCCATCATCTCTGGACTGTTGAACAAGTCAGTACACATGCTTCAGAAATAGGGGAACCACTGACAGCTCGATGGGTTGCTTTTTCGACATATCCTTTCCCTTTCGCCCCGCTTTGATGAAGGCATCTCCTGTCCATCTAACGATCGCATATGATGAAGAGAATGCCAGACCACTCAAAGCAAGCGACGCAAACACAGGCGCTCCATCACTGCTCCAAGTGTTAGATAGTACGCCAAGGCTTGCTGCAGAGCATGCCAACAGCGACCACGTCTCGGTATTGCTGAGCTGTCCAGTCATTGTTCGCGGTCCGGCTCAATGATTTGAGCTCATTGACAGTAATTAATCCCGGACGAAAGTTGGATTATGCTGTGTCGTACAGCGAGCATGAGGAAATGGTGTCAACTTGCACGTGTTGATAATTTGGTTATCGCCGTTTAGATCCGAGACTAAGATAGATGATCTCCTTGACAGAAAATCAACACAGTCTGTCTAAAATGAGAATAGGGTGGATACCATAATGACACACTGTGAAGGAGGGAATGTGCTGTTATGATGAAGCAGTGTAGACCATGGTATCGCAATGCTTATAATGTGATTGTTATTCACCTTTTTGCCCATGTCACAATGCATCTTGAATGGAGAAAACCCCATGCTTGATGCATGAGCAGATTCATGTTTTCTGGGCCAAATCAAAGTCGAAGGATAGAGCAATAGACCATTGTAATTTGGTACATACAAGACCCGCAAACACATGTAAAGATCAGGAAAGACAACCAGGAAAGAGTGTGTAAAAGTATGAACAAAGAATCTTGAGACCAGGGTCACAAAAGCGACGAGTGACCTGAACAAACAGCAGACCAATGATCAAGACCTCCTGTATGACAAGAGGCGAACGTACTCGCGGCGAATCGCACGAACACAAGCGCGCATGTAGCTTTTAGCATTCTTTATACGTTCAAAGAAAAGTTTGTTTTCAGGAGTGATAGGTATATCCCGTAAGTTGCGTGAGATGGTACGAAGCTCTTTGATGAGAGCTGTGTTGAAACGAACATTGTCCTGTTGTGCTACCTGGTCCAGCTGGCGAATTCTTATCCTATGGTGTGTTGCATTGTCGTTTTTGCGAATTTTGCTTGATTTGACGGGTTTGGTATGGACACTTGTGGCTTTTCCTTTGGCATCCAAGCATACGAGGTCAGCATCGGCGAGTCCTTTGCTTCTGGTCGATCGACGTGTTGATACAGATGATACATGTTTGGGAACCTTTTTCTTGGTGTCTTTGACGCTATCGGCGAACCTGACCTTTTTTGCGTGTGCCATGGCAAATTGCTATTGCTGAAGAAGAGCGGTTGTTTGTGGTGAAAGCAGGATTGCGAGTCAAGGTAAACGATGAAGGTGAAGAGAATTGCTTGCTGCTGAAATTGTGCACCCTAGTCTTACATATGCGTGATTTATTTCAAAGGAAACCCGGATCCGGCGTTGCTTCAGAACGCTCTTTGTATATCTTCTCTTACAAGATTCGCCAAGCATATCATCCCAGTCCATATGCGGCGTTTATGTGTTGCATGAAAGAAAGTCGTTGTGCGACGAAGGTGATTCGTGGATTCTGGACAAAGAAAGTCGAGATTACCAACCCTGCTTTCTCATCTTGGTGACCATCTTGACAGTACCAAGGAAGGCCTCCTTGAAACGTCTTCTCCAGCGCTCAGAGTGTAGACGCTTTCTCTTGAGACCAGGCCGTTCGTGGAAGCGCTGTTTGTGGAAGTCGGCGCGAACCCTGTTCCTGCTGCAGAGTTGTTCGACCTGACGGAACGCACGGCCAACATCACCACCGTTCCTGACCTGAACTGTCTTGCCGAGAGTAGGATTGGGAGTGAAGTCGAGTTCCCTGACAGGCCTGACCTCGGCCTTGTAGATGTTGCTCAGGGAATTTGATCTGCTGGCTCTGATGTTGGTGATGAAGTCCTCCATCGAGTTCATGGGCTGCGCAGCTGGCTCGACACGGTTCTTGTCCTGGGCAGAGGGGGTAGCAAAGCGAGAGGTGCGGTGTTCGGCAACATTGGGGACGCCTTTGGTGCCGTCGAGGGCCTGGTCCATCAGGTCGATCATGGACGGCGTCTCGTTACGCTGTTGTGCGGGCTCGGGAGTTGGTTCGGCAGCAGCAGATGTGTCGGAGGATCGTGTGTCTTGTTCTTGCTGCTTGACCTGGCGGATGAAGGCCTCGGGCTGGTCTTGACGCAACAGACGGGCGGTGGTGAAGGAGCGCATGGCCAAGGGAGCCGGGGTGGAGCGACATAGCGGCGACGAGTGTAGCGACAACGGCCTGCAGCGCATCAGGGCCCTGGCAGCGGCGTGTGACAATTCCATGCTGGGCGAGCGAGTCGAGTGCAACAAGGGCCGCTGGTGGTGCTGCTGCTGCGTGCTCGTCGTCGGCGACTTTTCCAACAAGCGCCAAGCATTGCGGGATCAGACTTGATCTCCATCCTCTCCATCGCTCTTGCCCAATCCCTCGTCCTTCATCTGCGCCATGGCTTACAACAACTATCCCCGTATGCTTCTTTCTGTGCTTTCTCCGTTGAGCATCCATCACTGACCTCCTGCAGCGCCGGGATCGTACGGGAGGCCGCCGCCGTATGGCGCGTTTCCGCCCAACATGGGCCCTCCGCCAGCAATGGGTACGCGACATTTCTCTAGCCCACCTAATGCCCATGTGCTGACCATTCATCTGTAGGCGCTGCGCCCGGCATGTCTCCTCCGCCCGGCATGAGCCCTGCTGCCACTCCTCTCCCCGGCCGTCCAACCTCTGTCGCGGCTCCCTTCGCTCCGCCGCAGAACCTGCCCGACATCAACTTCAATGCTCCCGTCATTCGTCTGGGCGTTGGTCAGCAAGCCTCTAAGCCGTCTTCCTATGGTTATGATTCTCGCGCCCCAGACAATGCTTCTGGGAACCGCAACCGTGTTGGCCTGGGTGCTGATCAGAGAATGCCTCGTGAAACCGTTCAACTCGTTCCCCCTACTTTGGAAGAAGTCAGCAGGACCATTTTTATTGGAGGCTTGGTTGATGGTGTTCCCGACGATGTTCAACTCGAGGATATCCTGGGTGCTGGTGGCCAAGGTCCTGTCAAGCTGCGTCGCTGGACTCGTGTTACCGACGCTGACGGAAAGCCCTGCCGCTTCGGCTTCGCTGAATACGAAGATGCGGGCGCCTTGCAACTAGCTGCCGAAATCCTCAAGAATGTCCAGGTGCCTCTACGCGAAAAAGGCAGTCTCATCAAAGATGAGGAAGGAAACGTCAAGAAAGCTGCTCTCATGGTTGTTGTTGACCAGAACTCGCTCGACTATATCGAGAAATGGTCCAAGCCTTCTGCCGAAGAGCTCCAGTTCCGTCTGGACACAGCAAAGGACGATCTGAACCGTGTTTTGGCACACCTCTCTTCGCAGGAGTCGCTGACCAATGGCGCTGACAAGAACGGAGACATCACCATGGAAGATGGACACAAGCCCGACGCCGCCGAAGTCATCACTATCCCCGTATCCGCCGAAGACGAATTGTCCGATATCCCCGCCGAAATGCGCGAGACCGTAGCCGCCGAAATTGCCGCCTTCAGAGATCGTAGCATACAGCGTGACCTCGAGCGCCTGCGCAAAGAAGAAGAGTTGGAGGCAGCCGAGCGCAACAGATCTGCCCCGAGACCTAACCGTCTCGCTTCACCGCCCCCATCTGCCCCCTCAGGCCCCGGAGGTGCCAATGGTGTACCGGTCGGACCTCGCGATCGTACCGTGGCTGGAGCACCTTCAGGTCCGAAGGGCTACAGAGGCGCACAGTTGCCTAAGGATTACGTCGATGGTGTTAATTTCACCAACGGCAAGAACGAGGATGAAGATGACCCAGCCTCTGACTCGGAACTCGAACGTCGTCGCGAGGAGAAGAAGAATGCAGAATTGGAGAAGGTTTACCTGGATCAAGAAAGACGCTGGCTCAATGTGGAGAGAAGACATATCCAGGCTCTCGCACGAGCAGATGCAGAAGAGGAAGCAGAGCAGAGTGCTCGCCAGGAGCGTCGCGAAACCTTGGCTCAAAGGTATCGTGAGTTCGATGACGAGGAGGAATTGCGCAGACCTACCGAACTCTTCTATCGCGACCGCAAAGCATGGATCCGCGCACGTAGGGACTTCAAGCACGCCGAACGCTCCAGAGATGAGAAGGACCGCGACGATGAGAGAAAGGAACGTGCCCGCGAACAGCGCAAGGTCGATGGCGCTCGCGGCATGGCTGACGAATTCCTGGCCGAAGCTGGACAAGAATTGTCGGCACGCAATGCTACTGCTACGAAACCATCAGCGAGAGCCTTCACACTCAATCTGGGAAGCCTTGGTGGTAATGGCACCGCCCGCGAGGAATCGGAAGAGCCGGAAGAGCAACAGAAGAAGGGTGTGGCGAAGCAGCAGACCATGGCCGAGATGGAAGGTCTCCTTGACGACGAAGACGACACTGCACAAGGAAGTGGGGATCGCAAGAAGGCACTACTGCGCGCAGTCGACTTCAAGCCTCTTGCTGCCGGTGAGAAGATGAACGACGACGAACGTCAAGCTGCCACCCGCGCGCTCGCAGCATCCATCCCTACGTCTCTTACCGATCTGTTCGGCTGGCCGGTCAAATGGGCACACTTGCCCGACTCAGTCGTTCGCGAGCAACTGCGACCGTACGTACAAAAGAAGATTTTTGAATCCTTGGGAGTACAGGAAGATATGCTGGTGGAAGTCATCGAGGGTGTGGTACGCAGACATGGTCGTCCTGAAGAGATTGTGGAGGAGCTTAGCGATACGCTTGATGAAGAAGCAGAAGGTCTCGCCAGAAAAGTCTGGCGTATGGTCGTCTTTTTCTCAGAATCCGAGGCAAGAGGATTGGTCGTTAGGGAATGAGCTTGAAACTTGCAATGGAGGAAAACATCAAACCAAGACCAGAATGTATTGCCTTCTCAAAACGAGCACCTTGTTCAATTCCAGAGACCATACAAGCGACCATGTTCAGGTATAATATTTACTGTCGTTTATGATGGGTCGCCGCCCTCACCGGGGCCATTGACGTCGACACCATGTTCGACCTGGGGGCGATTGCTTCATCTATATGGCAATTGCATGTTGTGGCAAGCTCGATCAAGTCATTGTACACACTAAGATACAGCACATTATCTGGTTAGGTGGTTGTTATTCGTGTTATTAGGTCCGCTTAAAGCCGAAGCT
Organism: Aureobasidium sp. P6; assembly: GCA_003992365.1. NCBI lineage: Eukaryota > Fungi > Ascomycota > Dothideomycetes > Dothideales > Saccotheciaceae > Aureobasidium > Aureobasidium sp. P6. The sequence goes on along the minus strand of RZIQ01000070.1, from coordinate 101,371 downwards.
AAGGTAAACGCGAGCAACTGCTTCCTACAACCCATCAAGCTTCCACAAGACCTCCAGACATATACAGGACCTAGTTCTCTCACGAGAAAGGTTTATTCCAGTTTTGTTTCTTATGGGGAAAAAATATTTCGTCACCGGCCTGACTCGTTCCCTAATCTCGACGCGACTGTAAATTCGCCTTTGTCACAGGACTTGGATCTGGTCAGTTCGCAATATGGCCGCGACAAACTCGTTTCACCACTTTAGTCATGGGCATCATGACCTTGTCCTGGCTGTAGACTACAACTTCTATGGCACACGTATGGTGACAGCATCTTCTGATCACCGCTTGAAAGTTTGGGATAGAAAAGACGATGGCTGGACAGTGACGGATGTTTGGAAAGCGCACGATGCCGAGGTCACTGATGTACGTGCGAGCGGTAGCAAAGTATTTCGGTATCGGTTTCTGACATTTAGATAGGTCAAGTGGAATGGACCGTTTGTAGGGGAGATCATAGGCAGCATTGGAGAGGATGGCCTACTACGAGTATGGCAAGAGGATGTGCTTGAAGCTCCTCTCTCTGGCCGCCGATTCAAGCGCATATACCAGCAGCCTTCCGCGACAAGAGTACCCTACATGTCTCTGGACTTCAAGAATATCGGCACCGAAACGTACCTGGCCGTCATCTCTCGCGATGGTCAATTGACAGTCTGTGAGCCGGTGGACCACGACAATCTGTCCGAATGGCAAATTCTGTGGCAAGATTATCTTTGCAAAACACCGCAGAGGACGGAAGAGACAGGTTTCCGTCTGAGTTGGCATCATGAAAAACTTCCTGCTTGGCCCGCCATAATGGCTGGACTCGATCGCAAGAGTCTTTCGCTAGCTGTTTCAGTCATGGATACGGTCAAGATATTCCGCAGCGACAAAGACCGCAAGTTCTACACCGCCGCCGAGCTGAAGGGGTCGGATGCATTGATTAGAGACGTCGCTTGGGCCAATGGCTCAATGCGTGGCTTCGACGTTGTCGCAACTGCCAGCAAAGATGGTTTCGTTCGAGTCTATGAGCTACACACTCCAGGCATCTCTGAAACCTCGGCATCTCAGCCCAAGAATGCCCAAGAGCCTCCATCTGGACTGAAATCACCTACATATCCCAAGCCAACTCAGTCTGGCATTGGCGCTGGACTTACCGGAGGACCGCGAAGTGGAAGGAACGAAGAACAAGAACGTCCAGGAAGAGTGAATCAAGATGCGAAACTCGTTGCAGAGCTCTCCGCGCATCGCGGTGCAGTCTGGCGAGTCAGCTTCTCGCAAATGGGTGAGTTCGAGTCCGTGGTGCGACGAACACAAAAAGCTGACATGCAGTAATCAGGCGATCTGCTGGTATCTACTGGAGACGATGGTCTCGTACAAGTTTGGAAGAAAGCCAACAACGACCAATGGATGCAATACGCAGAAGTCGACGCAATCGGCGACAATTGACATCCGACACGTCCGAAATTATGATTTACCAGCATTACGAAAAATCACAACGGCGACGCGTCTTCCAAACTGTCAGCGCGAGTTCAAGTTTTAGGAATTCGCGATAGAGATAGCAACGGAAGGAGTCGTTCCCCCCGGGTTCCGCTTGGAGATCCAGCAACCGTTGGCGGTTGCCCCCATCAACCAAACCACATTCCTCATCGCTCATGGATGCTAGAAATACGGACATTGTGACCCGGCAACTTCATCATTTGCTCATACGACTATCTGCTCAAGAAGCTACTTTTCAATCTTTACAACCACGAAACTCATCACATAACACTTTACACTGGGCTGTTTCTCACTCTCAAGCAGGACGAAGAGCTTGGATAAAAGAATTTATTCGCTCTTCATCTGATCGAACGCCTCCACAGGCTGTGTTTCCAGACATGGGCATAAGAGGCACAGATGATTACTTGACAGCTCGAGCAGCGAACCCAAGGACAGGTCTCGTTAGCCCGAGCGTCGTAACAAATCTGACCCCTCGCACACCCATGTCACCAGCCGAAGCACTCGCACTTTATGGAGAGAGCCACACATACTCACCGAGCCTCTCCTCAAGACCTTCTTCGCCTGACAAACACAGCACGAGTGCCGACAGACCGCGGCCTTCAGGACCCAGAGGTCGTTGGCGTCAAGATTCGACGGGGTGGAACATAGAAACATTGTCAGACACTGAATCTCCTAGAATCAACACAGCGAACTCCTCAGCCATGAGAGCCGACTTCAATGCAAGTGAGGACACTTTTGTAGTTCCCATGCCGTCGGCAAAGGATCCACAGCCATATCGCCAAGAGGATCAAGACAAGGCCGTGCAGTACTACAGAGACAAAGCACAGCGTCTATCTCAGAAAGAAGGAATGAACGGTAGAATGCACAGCATAGGTGCCGGGCCTCGCAAGTTTGCGCAGGCTACCAGAGCGCTCCGAGATTTCAGCAATCCTAGCTCTTCACCACCTCCAGAAGCAGATACCAGCTCACAGACACACAAAGCGGTTGCATCTTCACCACCAACGGCAGCATTCCCCTCTTTCTCTCCAACAATCGCAGCGAGTGCCCCGACCTCTCCTAAAGTGTCTCGAAAGGCTGTGCAATCGCCCGCTCCTGAGTATGAGCGCAGAGACTCGGCCATCAGCATGGGTACATCGACATCCATAAATGATACAAAAAATCCTCACGAGCACAGCTCTGCCGTTGGTGGTGCCCATCGTGCGCGATCCAACTCCAACACTTCTCGTTTCCAAGATCTGCGACAACTACCACGAGTCCGTGTCGTGCATCCCGAAGACTCGTCGACCAAAAAAGCCCATTCATCCAGCAAGCGTGGGCTGGGTCTTCGCGACGATACATCTTCACCCCCTCCGCCGTACCCGAGCGACCGTATCCACGGCACCCCTTCGATGTCTAGTACATTGGTAACCGAATCTCTATCACCCCTTGAGACACAAGTCGTCGGTTTCCTCGCGTGGGCCATCAACCAGCTCTTCAGCAAAGAACCCAAAACTAGCGATGATGCATCGGGTCCCTCTACAATCGGTATTGTCAAAGCTATACACATACTCTCTGATGCAAAAACAGAGCCTATACAACGCTGGCAGGCTATCAAGGCTTTGGCGTTGACAGCACTCAGGGTTATCATGGTATTGGGTTTTATTGCGATTGTGGTAAGGATCGGGACTGCGGTGGGGAGGGTGCTGGCGGTTGTGCTGTGGCCTGTTGGTGTAGTTTGGATGATTGTCAGGTGGTTGCTCGGCTTGGGATAGGGGTGTGAGGGGTTTTCTGATATTGGTATTGAGATGGGGATCCTAGGTAGTTGCCTTTTATTTGTAGCTGTATGATGAACACCCCCGTTCCAGTGTTGCTCGTTTGGCTTGCGCTCCTACCTAAATCTACTTTCTGGAGTGCTATCCTTGGTGGCGTTCGTTCTCGCATGTGATTGTTGGAATTCGAATGAAAGTCGTTTGTCTGCATATCACTTCCATCCCCAATCCTCTGATCATTTGAACATGCGTGTTCGTGTCAATCCCATATTGTCTTTGTGTTGATCGTGTCTGAAATGCCATAGGGTGTGATTGGTCATCTGATGGCCACCGCAAAGCCAAGCACCTCTTTCTTCTGCAAATCACCAGCTGAGCAACGTTCAAGCTCAAGCTTGAGCTCTTGCCTCTTCATCTCGCAAACCGAGTAACTTTTCAGGCTCAACTTTACCCTCGTGGTTCAGGCCTGCTCAGGTCTTCGCAGCGCGCGGTCCCATGCCGCGGCCGAATATAGCCATCATACCGTGATCGCCCACAGCGACGCACCATTTCCCGTCAGGGCTCCAGTCGATGGCTCGACAGGCAAAGTCGAGTGGACACGGGACCACCATCGTCTTATGAGCGGCATATCGCGTGTAATTCTTTATGGCGTGACTGGATCGTTTGGCGGCGGATTCTGGGGCTTGGGATGTACGAGTTGAGGTGGGAGCTGAGGCAGGTGGTCCATTTGGTGCCAGTTCAGGAGCTGCACTAGGGTTTTGGTTCATAGTTGTAGCAGATACTGTGTTTGGTACCGAACCAGCGGCTAAAGTAAGAGCTGGGATGGCAACTGCATTGTCGTCAGGTGTTCATTCTCGACATTCAGTCTGGCACGATAGACATACCGTCAGATCTATCAGTCGCTCTACTGGTTCCTGTCAGATTGCTTGCGATACTGCTGGCTCGTGTAGAGTTCATCAAGGCTTGTTCGGCAAGAGTTCGTTTCCGCTTGTTGTTCTTAACAGCAGCAGTCGTACTCACGCTCTTGACGTTGCCTTCTTCAAACCTCTGTAGGTCCCAAAAATAGTAGCGGGCTTTGATGTTGCCCATGGCAAGCATAGGGCGTTGGCCTGGCTCTTTAAACAGGCCGAAACGCATATAGAATGGCTCCACGCCGACCAGGTCGAATGTGTATAGCCTTTGGAAGCCGCCTCCAAATGCCGAACGCGTGGCTCGACCATAGCCAGGCATGGGTGGTTCTGGTGGATTTTCATCGTCGGAAGCAAAACCATCAATTTTCCAGAGGATGATTTCGCCCCGTTTTACATGAATGTTGTTGCCTGTAGACGCTTTGGCTAGAACAAGGTCTCCCCAGAACTTGACACTGCTCCGTGAATTAGCATACGAACGGCCAGTATGACCAAACTCCTGAGCATAGTACCAATCTACGTAATCGGAGTGCATGTTGATGCTGGCAAAATGTGGATAGACGACTGCAGTAGGAGTGTCAGACCCGGCATTCTCGTCCGGCACATTCGGGATGGTCCACTGCATGGGTAAGTCTCTAGCTCTGTGACCCTCTCAACAGAAAATACAACTCACCAAACAGACCATTGTGTCCTGACCACCACTCAAAAGCCATTTACCATTGTCGTGGAAATCCTGTGGTACTTGTCAGACAGGTTCGTGGAGACAAAGATGATTCCACCTACGATAGTGAGGATGGACTGCCTATGACCTTCCCCAGACAAGATGGCTGCGCAAGGCTGTCTTTCGTACTTGGGATCCAGGTTCCAAATTCGGATGCTATAATCGGACGAGCATGATGCTAGAACATACGGTGATGCTGGTGATGTGGCTAAGTCATTGATGTCCTCTAGTATGTCAGTTCGGGCTCGACTTGCATTCGTCGAGATTACACTTACACCACCGTGTCCGTGGAGAATCTGTCGTGGCTACTCAGCATGTGGACCTACGCAAACTGATATGTGCCCTTACCCGAACCAGGTCTCCAGTGACTGCATTCCATATTTTGATATCGTTCGATCCAGATCCAGCAACACAAACGAGAGGTTCATCGGCCTTGAAATCGACCGACCAGGCAATACTGTTTAGACATGTATCTTTCTGTATGGCGTTGAAAATTCAGTCAAAGCGAAGTTTGCGACATCAGCAGCACTCGAGACGTACATCAGGGTCCTCGAGTATCATCAACACTTTGACAGTGTCAATCTTGGAGGTGCTGGACTTGCATACGGGCGTGCAGATATAGGTCTGCAACCTGTCATCCGACCGATTCCGTGATCAGTGAATATGTTTAGGGCTTACCTCTCTTCCTGCCACGGCGGCAAATACGGGATCTGCACCCGGTGGAAGATATGGACAGAACTTGATATCGTAAATAGATTCTAGGGCAGAATGAGACGAGTACTCCAGAAAGTGGAAATATTTGCTGAGGCAACCGACGTGTACACACCAGTTTCTTGGTCCTTCTTTCGTAGATGTTAGATACCGGTGGAAGTCGTCTATGTTTTGGATGGCTAGGACCGGCGACTCACATCGAGACGGAAATACGCTTTCAGTTGTGGAAAGTCCATGGCTGACGCGCGATGGTCAGCAGGATGCAAGGATAGCCAGGCTCGCTCAATTGATGTTATCAAGACGAGAGTTGCATGATGGTTGCTAGAGTGAAGGCCGAATTGGGACAATGCAAGTGTTACGCAGTATATATTCGTGCCTCAGGGCAGCAAATGGATGAGATAGCTCACTGATGTGATTGCTCACTTGGTATGCACCTAAAGTGTCAATCAACGGGCAGAGTAGTAGCGAGTCGGAGCGAGGCCAAAACGCGGAGAAGGAGTGGTTGCCGTGTTTGTGCCGTACGTGAAAGTCAGATTTCATTTGGCGGCAGGCACGACACAATCAAAGAAGCGAAAGTCTCGCTTGTAATTACTGTTTTCAATCACCAAACACGATGCAAAGCACAAATGCCAGGTATGCAACAGCTAAATTGTCTCATTGTTGGTGTCCAGAAAGCAGGTAAAAAGACGGATGCCAATGATGCAGAATCAGCGATGCTGATTGTGATCGAGATCAAGACCAAGTGGTTAGATGGCAGGTTCGCGAGAAAAATCGACCAAAGCTCAGCCAGGCAAGGATTACCTACAAAGTACCTGTACTTTGGTTGCATGTTGGTCTTCTATTGGAGGGACGGAGCGGAAGCCGCGCCCGGCCTGGTAGGGCTCAGGGCGACTGCCGGGTCTTTAGATATTTTGCGTTCTTGTTGGATTAGAGACAGAGCGTCTGCAGTGAGCATGAGGGCTTTGGAAGCGTGTCACCAAGCAACGAGTGGCCGCATGATGCGACAGAATTCATTCTTCCCTCAGCCCCCATGCTGCTGCACAGTACTCAGCTAGCAATGGACATGATCTTGGTGGATGCAATTGTGCCGCCAAGAAGGTGCTTTCAGTGACGTCGACAGGTTGTGGAAAGAGACAAATCGCAAAGGCGACGATCGGGCCCTTTCTGACTGTCTCATCAGCGTACAAATGAGTTTTCCAACCACTCCGTGACGTTTCATGTTAGCCTCCAATTCTCGTCCTTTATAGTAGCACGGACAGTCGAACACGCTATATTGTCCTCGTCGTTGCGCAACCACCACCACATCCTGTCAGCGACCCAGCGCGGAGACAAGCGCCGAGCCGGACTCGTTGTTGCTCGGAGCCCGACCACAAGATCAATATATAAGTCTGAGGCCCATGCCTGTGCCGGACAAAGACGACTTCTGCCGCCTCGACTTTTGCTGCGTCCGCGCTCGTCCTTAGATCTGCGTCAATCCTCAGCTTTGCTGGCAACCCGATCGCATTGTACCTGATTGCCCGGTCCCGGAGACTTCCCTGAACCCGCAGTGGCAGCACATGGTGGCAACCTGCATACACCTTTTTTCCAAACCATCATACAACATTTCAACACTGCCAACCGAGCCTGTCCTTTTCCGCCTTTCTCGACCCATCCACCGTCACCTTTCCACACCCTCCTCGTCATCATGGATCTGACTTTCATCTCCATCCACGGTACCCTTTCACCAAGCACCTGTCTGACTTTACCCTGCTGACTCGTTGCCAGATCTGACGCCCGATGCCCGTGTCCTCTATTCTTCCGATTCCATTGTCGACGTCCTGGGCTGGACTCCAGACGAAGTCGTCAACCGATCATGCTGGGAGTTCTTTTCCGAAGACGAATTGCCCTTCGCCCAGGCATTCCACAAGAAGGGTGTCCAGATGGACAAGGCCGCTGTACTGTCCTACTGTAGGGTCAAGAACAAGGACGGCCAATGGGTTGGTGTAGAATGCTGTTTTACCATTGTTTACGATGTCATGATCGTCTGCACATCCATATACCGAAGAGGCTCACCGAGTCAAAGTAAGTCATTGAGCTCATCCGGATCCCGTCCTCGTTCTAACATCGTTTGTAGAGCGAGCTGAAGAAGCCCCCATCATTCGCCGTCTGTTTTCATCATCACCACGAGATCCACGTTACCACATGCTGTCACATATATCGGACAAGTTTAGACGACCCGTTTCCAAGGAGAAACATGAACCTCGAGCCGCCCTGTTTTTAAATCGTTTCACTCGCACACTAACAATAATGTACGCAACCGCTGGCTTGGAGGAGATTGTTGGCATACCTGCCGAATACATGAGAGGCCGTAGCTTTTACTACTGCATTGCCGAAAATTGTCTCCAGGATGCCATCAAATGTCTCGAAAACGCAAAAGCAAACGATTCGATAGCCTACCTCCGATTCTGGTTCCGAGATCCTCGCCTAGACGACGAGGCAACAACGCCAATGGACGATGAGAGTGACGACGATATGACGGCAGAGAGTAGCGTTGATCAAGAGGTTGGCGGCGGCGTCCATATCGATGGCTCTCACTCTGGCTCGGACAGTATGGACGTCGACCCGCCGAATCATATCTCAAATTCTAGGACAACATCAGGGGATAGCACAGCTCCACAGGACACTCACTCGGCCATCTTTGGAGATTCTAGAGCCGAGGAGTCGTCAGCGTCATCTACCACCTCCCTTGACGGCAGTCTAAGACCTCCCATTCGAAGAGATCCAGTGGAACTCGAAGCTGTCATCTCATGCACATCTGATGGCCTTGTCGTGTGTCTAAGGCGAGCACGTCCCATGCTCCCCACTCCATCAAGGCCAAGAAATAACAACGGTCTCTTTGCTGCTCCTTGGGCAACAGAGCCTATTCTTCCCTCCATGGACGCACGCCCTCAGCAAGAGTTTGCCACCAACTTTGCACCTTCTTTGGGTCCGTTCAGCGCTCACACAAACCACGTCAGAGCTGGCGGCCCAGCCCAAGACGACTTCATGAACTCGATTCGCGAACAAGCCATTTTCGCATGGGCACTTACTGGAATCAACGGTTCACTTCATCAATATGGTCTGAACAAACCCTACGGAGAATCCTTACCATATGAAGGACTCGAAGTCTGGGAGTCTGACCCGTATGCCCAGTCTGAAATCTTTAGGAGCGATTCCGGTTCAGGGTTGGATGGCATGACAAAAAATCGCAGCCCTGCACAAATATTTGGCGACCCTGGTCTCGATGGCTACAGGAAGAAGTAGAGCGTTTGGAGTAATTATCATGATTCCCCCTTTCTTTCCGGCACTCTGCTTAAGTTTGGCGCTTTATCCATCCCCCTCGACTTTGCGATTAGCGGGCGTCACGGGCTGAACGGTAAAGCACATATGACGATGACGAACAATGCATTTTGGTTCAATCTTTTTTGTTTTACCTGACTTTTGAATCTTGCAATCTATTCACTCTTTGCAGCCATTTCTGGTCCGCTCAGAGCTTTACACGTAGCACAAGTACATCCGAGCTGGTCTACTGGTAGATCAAGTCTTCTCAGCTTGATAACCCTGTCGTGTCCATCTCGAATCTCAGCCTCGCATGCACATTGAACTCTCTTACACATGACAAAGTAATTGTGTGTTCTGCGCGAAGCCGACTCTAGTGCGCCTGCGTCTTCGAAAATGGCGTCCACCTGGTTTGCGGGATGCGGCCTGATCTGCCATGCACCGACATTCTCAGGCTTGCATAAGATAATGCACAAAGTGCGTGCAAGTGCTGCTGTGTGTTTCGTCTCTTATTTCTTTTTTTTTCTTCCCTTTTGCCTGGGCTAATTTATCTGCTCTGCGACGATAACTATGCCCTCAGGACTGTTCTTATTGTGCTCGTGTTGTCGCTGGGAGTGTTTGCTTCCCGCTGACTCCAGAGTTAGGGTCAGTGTGGCGCATGGTCATAACAAACCGGCATGCACGCAGCCAGCCACAAGTACAGACTTAAGGCACAGTGATCCCGGGCGTAGAATAAACATTGCTTCCCCCGCCCGTGATTGGCAGTGAGTAACAGCTCATACCTCTCTGTCTTAGAGCTCCTCCTTCGTCCAAGGATACTCGTTGTCATACCACTATGTACCGCGCGCCGACGGCTTCTAAGCGGCTCAGGAACGAAGAAGAGGACGATGAATCTTCACAACTCCATCCGAAAAAGCTCAGGGAGGAACCAGTTGACGTATACTTGATCGTACACTCAGTCGGCTGTGACGGCGACTCATATCATTCACACCATAAACAACACGCCTACTATCTCGATCCGCCTGGTTTATTTGGAAAAGACAATAAGGCAAATGCATTAAGAGGTGCCCATGGCATCGAAGATCTGGAACAATTCCTGGACGAGGCGAATCCCGAATATGACTTTGTCGTCGAGAGACGGTATAGCTGTGAGGCATACTACAAACTCTGGGAGAAGGAGTTTGAGGAAATTGGGGACTCGAGATTTCGATCCAAATTCCCGAGTGAACAGCGAGCTTACTTGTACACACTACGCAGCGATTTGCCTGCAGCCACGCCAGAAGATGAGCGTATCACCCATTTCAGTCAAAACATGGCAAAAGCTTTGAATGCACTTGATGGCATCTGCCATTGGAATGGTATATTTGCTACCGATTACCCGGGCAATTTGGAGCTCAAAGAACCTTATCTAAACATATATCACTCGCGCACGGCGTTGTGTGACTACCAGGAAGCAGATGTTAACCGGTCTCATTGGCGGCGGCTTGACAGCTTTCGAGATTACATTTTGGAAGCAATGTCGGATGGCTATGCTGAAGCTGATGCTTACTTTCAAAGATCCGAGACGACTCCACAACATCTGGCCAAGTTATTCCGCAGGGGTGACATTGTCATCACGCAGAGACACGGGGAGGAGACAGGCTTATCGTGTATAGCTGTCTCTTGTCCCGAACCTCGAGTTTGTAATTTGACATGTCAGTCCTGGACCTTCGATGGATCTTTTCGGAAGCGAACGGAGACCTTGCAAGTCACTTGGCCTGCTTATTCATCTGCGAAAGCGATACCCATTGCCTCACTGAAAGCTTACCCTCTCCGCTTCGGAGCCGAGGACTTGAAAGATCGTCTGAAAAAGCGAGGTCAAATGCTCTGGGAGTGCCGATTCAGAAAATATGTCAGCTACAATGAGCCTGCCTCGGCCTCTGACATACAGACAGTAAGTTCTACGCTGGACGTCATGTTGAGTTCATGCTAATAAGGAATAGCCAAAACTGAGATTCATGATAGACATGGCTACTTACAACATGCTCCATCAAGCGGAAGCCAAAGAACCTCATTACATGGCCCCATTTCCTCAAGAAGTCCTCGGAGATGCTGACATGAAGGGCAAAGATCCGCCAGGAGATGAATTCCTCCTTACACTTCCCACAAAAATACCGGGCTTCGGTTTTCATAACAAAAGATGGGGTATGTCTACGTGTCGTGATCACAGGCTTATTCACACTAACATCATTAGTCGACCTTTCGCTGCGTCATGTTGAGTCGGTGGAATTCGACGGGAAAGCCTTCCAGAAGTTAGTCATGGATGAGCAGAAGAAAGAGTTGCTCGGAGCACTTGTCAAGGTTCAATCGGATCGAAGTCAGAGCAGAGTCCCGGACGTCATCGAAGGCAAAGGCAATGGACTCATACTTCTGCTTCATGGTCCGCCCGGGACAGGAAAGACCTTGACGGCCGAGAGCGTGGCCGAGCTGGCAAACAGACCGCTTTACAGGGTCACTTGCGGTGACATCGGAACTCAACCAGAAGACATCGAGAGATATCTGGATTCAGCCCTCTTCATTGGCAAGACCTGGGACTGCGTGGTTCTGCTGGACGAAGCTGACATCTTTCTGGAAGAGCGTTCGGCGTCGGATCTGCAGCGTAATGCACTTGTCTCCATTTTTCTCCGCGTCTTGGAATACTACGATGGTATCCTCATACTAACGACCAACCGTGTCGGTACATTCGACGAAGCTTTCAAGTCACGGATTCAGCTTGCAGTACATTACCCGGCTCTGAAAAAGGATGACAGAGAGCACATCTGGAGACTCTTTCTAAGCTCTATCAAAGGCGGGACCGAAGTTGATGATTATCAGATTGCTATGCTTGCAAAACACGAACTTAATGGACGACAGATCAGAAACACGATCAAGACAGCAAGCCAGCAAGCCTTCCACCAGGAGCGGCGCCTGAGTTATGTCCACTTGCAAACAGCCATCGGAGTCGCTAATGAGTTTGAGGACTACATCCGCAGAGCCAGAGGGCAAACGGATGAAGAGAGTGCTTTCGATAATGGGGCCAGAGCTATGGAGCACAGGGATTGATTGACATGAACATGATTTTCGGCTGATCTCAAATCGGTTTTGATTTAGTGAAACGTCGTAAGCGATTGCGTTGTGCGGTCGTCCTGGAGGCATGTTGAGCTCGCAACCTTGCAGGAACAAGCTTGTACTGCAAAGAGCAGGTGTGTTCTCGAAATTGAGTGCCCTGTGGAGGCTTGACGGGCATTTGCGAACCATAGTAAAGAATGAAAACTTTCATATAGCCTTGAGCGGTCCTCACAGACTCAATCAGGCCTCTGAATTGATGAATTAAGTGCTGCAAGGTGTCCGGGTTATCGTGGTACTGCTCGAACAAGTCGCTGGTATCAAGGATAAGACAGGATCGTGGAAATGACATCAGTAGCTGTCCTAGTAGGTGCATCCATTCTCCGGGTGAATGATCCGTGCAGTATTGGACACTCTGTAATTGCCCCGGAAGTCGTAGCAAACAGTCTGGATTCCTGCTCATCACTTGGTGGATAACTGCTTTGATCCACGTTGAGAGCAAAACCGAATGGTCTGTCGAAGTTCCAAGAGTGGTTTTTGAAAGCACAAAGAATGCTGGCCAAGTAGATGACTGAATCGCTCGTATGAGGTCGAGAAGTGGTGCTTTTGCCATACTCTTGAACTGCCTCGTAACTCGGGCTACGAGTAGTGAAGACGCTGGTTCATTGAACCATTGTTCAATGCAACGGCGTAGGTGATCTCCATTCTGTAGGAACCCACGCGCATTGTTTTTTCTTTTCATGACAATTTGCATCTGCAGTAGGTTCTGATCTGGATCTATGTCTAGATCGGGTCGGAGGCCGTCTAATATGGCCCTCACTTGAAGATCACGAATTGCCGGTCTCACCTCATCCATGTCTTGTCGCATCGTGAGGGATATATCCCGATGGTCTGTTTTGTGGTCAGTAAATCACAACGAGGCTTACATGCTCTGTACGAACTGAGGTTAACCTGTAGTTGGTGTTCCAACAGCCGACGTATCTCATCGCACTTGAGCTGAAGTGCAGAAAGAGCAACTTCGACGTTGTCCAGCTTGGTTCCTTGTGTTGTCACATTGTCATGAACGACCCTGAGCTCAGCCCACGAAGCTCTTACGGCATGATCTTTGACTCTTGCAACACAACTTCTGATGCCTTCGAGACAGTCTTTGTATTTAAGTTCCCAGGGGTTCACAATGGCAGAGAGCACGCGTTGAATGGGTCTTTTACTATACCAATGGACAGCCTCGCTCAGAAATCGCATGATCTGGAGGTACAATTGAGAGATTGTGGCCTCGATATCGAGGGTGCCATAGATCAAGGCACTGCAGGTTGCGAAATTCAAGGCATCGCCAATCTCGACAAAAGCTTTCGCGAATTTGTCCAGCAGTTCACCGTGATTGAGAAGGCCCTTTTTCACATCAGCCGATTTTCTTCGAGGGACATTTGCTGCACAGATTTGGTCTTTACCATCAACACGAATTTCATCGCGCCCCAAGCTAAGGCTACATACTCGGGATGGTGCTGCGAGAGAGCATCCAGCACGCCACCATAAAAGATTATTCTGGAGGAGATTTTGTCGAGTCCACCAGATATTTTGGTCCAGCTGGAATCTGCTGGGTATGCTTTTAGGCGAACTTGCCCGACTGCAGAAAGGACATCGGCCATCGTAGTGTGACCGTTCAGCCAGGCCATTTGCCCGTTGCTGCCGAGTTCCTGTTTGAAGTTCTTCAACGCTTCATCGTACGCTGCTTGCGCAATACCAGCTGGATTGCTGGACATGATCGTGAGCCATGCTACAGTTCAAGGATGGTTCTGACTGACCTATTAGCGGAATGCGATTTGTACAAGGCGATAATGGCATCTTGAGGTGCTAGCGACATCTTGTTCTCCAGTTGACCCGAGCAATAACAAGACAAGACGATTGTGTCATGCTATGAGTCTTTGAGTCTGGTCCGATGAATAACTATATACGCATGGGCCTGAGTATAGGTCGCAAGGCTGTGTCCTTCTTAGGAGGCTGTGCAGGCCCAATCGCCAATGCCAGATGAGAGGCCCTACAAACGGAATCCTTCCGTGCTTCTGGCACCTCTGTGGTGCTTCTTCTTCTTCTTCATCTTTCTCTCTACACAACCCTCGTATTTCTTCTGGCTTGATGTCTTTGTATGTATTCACGCCCGATAGGTATATTGTTCGTCGAACTGGAATTCGAGACGACTTCTGACTGGCCGTTCTGTGTCAGTATAGCGCAGTACGGATCGCCATACCACGGAAGTGACGCATCGCGTTCGACACAATACCGACCCCATACAGCATACGAATAGTCCACAGTCAACAGCAGCCGGCGAGCACAGGAGAATCGACTATATTCGCCTAGTTGACAGGCGTCGCTACATTGTCAAATGTCTCGTACATTTGGGACTGTCGGTCCCCTCGCAAGAGTTATCTACACAGTGTCGGACGATTGGACCAGTGCGAGAGGAAGTGCCGAGAAACAGCGGTTATGCGCTCTCAAACCAGCATCAAATGGACCAAGAGGACCCCGATCAAAGACAATCTCCCGAGGGAAGGCTCTACCAAGTCCCCAGTCAAACGCAATGGAACAGGTATAGCCAACATTATATGCCATAGAAACTCGTCATGGTTCTGACATATACAAGGCGCCATCCGAAACTCACACGACCGTGCCCCCTGGCATGGAATATCCTTACGAGGAAGCGTGAGTTCTGCACCATATTCCGTCTTGACAAGCGACCCAATCTTAATGCGATACATCAGTGCACGTGCAAGAATGCAGTTTCAGCAGCAGGAGCGTTGGCAGCAAATGGCACAGGCGCAGCACCGCGCTATGCAGGGAGAAGGCACGATCCTAGAACAAAAGCCGACCTCTCCCAGTAGAGGTGATGCTACTGCGTCTTTAAAGCGCCGAAGAATGGACGACATGCCGGGCATGCCTGGACAACAGGTTGGTCTTGGTCTTGGTCTAAGCTATGTACATGTCCAATGATGTTAACAAGCGAACGTGAATGAAGGGTTCCGCGCTTGAGAGAGCGCATCGGATGTCTACAACAGAATCTCGTCTCAACCCGTTCACCGGACGACCTTTCACCAGACTCCGCGAAGAACCTGTACCGGAAACACAACACTCGGACCTTTACTTTGGCGGCAGCATTACACCAACAACCTCACGAAAACATGACAATTCTGCAAGATCACGGCTAAACGAGAGACCGTTAACTTCTTTAGTCGCTAGAGCTATTCCTAGAAATCCTAAGCTTGGGAAGGGATTACGCTCGGACATATATAGAGACCAAGACACCAGACAAGAACGCGACGGAAATTTCTCGCCCTCCGACGACGACAGTGACACGGGCTTTCAAGCAGAGGCAGAGAGACGAATGAGACTAGTGTTAGACGGAGATGCAAGAAGACAGGCGATCACAGAAAGACGAAGAAAAGAACGGAAGCTCAAGATTGCCGAACATGAAGAAGTCGGAAGCGATACACACGAAGACAAGCGGCAGTGGCTCTCACGCAGCGCCATAGCAGCAGAGCTGGACCCGTACGACGATCATTCATCGACTCGACCACCAGGCGTTTTCGTGCGCCGACACTCGAGCAAACCTCGACCTTCATCTTCTTCAGGGCGCCTTTTCGATGGCTTGGGTTCCGAATCGCGGCCAATGAAGCCCGGTCAGAGTATTCCAAACGCACGAATGGGCGGCAACTTCAACGGCGCCATGGGCCGCGGTCAGTCGCAGGGAATGCCCGGACAACGTGTCGGTCTCGTCTTTTGTCGTGTTCCGTGACAGTCGATGCTGACAAGCTACAGATGGCCAACCCTCAAGCAAAAGTGATGCAACAGGTATACGTCAACTCCATGCGCCCAGCACATGCAATCCGCCATAGATTCTAACGTGAACAAGGGTTTGATGCCTAACGGAGCTCCTCAGATGCCGCAGGATTCCAACGCCGCCGCCGCCGCCGACTTCTACGAGCCTCGAATGTGGCCGGGCATACACGCCCGGCCAGGGTCGTCAAACGCAAACAGCGACCACGCCCTGCAGGACTTTCAGATGAAATTATTGCTGCGAGAACATCAGAACAAGAAGCGTCTCCTGATGAGCCGCCCAGAGCAAGACACCACGACTAATGGACCTGGCAGCTCGGTACCCGCTTTTGGCCAGCCGCAAAACCCCATTCAGACCCTGTGGCCCGCCGCCGGGGCTACAAGTGTGCAACACCCCAGCCAGCGGCATCCGCCTACGGCTGCGACAGTCAACATTTCTCGATCTGGCAGAAAGCAAATGACTAGTGCTGGTCATCTGCCGCGGACCCGAGATTTCTACAAGTCTGATGTGCAACGAGGCAGGTCCGGACTGTCTCAGATGAACCTGGCAATGCAGAAACAAAATGTGCAGAATGCTGGTACTCAGCAGGAACTCAACACGACACTGCGACGACCTTTGCAGGTTGGGCAGCTAGCGAGCATGATGTAGTGCTGGGCGACAGCAACAGCATCAACAGATCAACCAAACGATACCTCAACAAACGAGCCAACAAAAATTGCCAGATGTACAGCGCCAGCATGTGCAAACTTACGTACAACGTGCGAAGGCTGGGATACTGAAATGACCTTCCAGAACCCGCAGATAGCGGTTCCCCTTCCACCTCAGAGCACCTTGCAACAACTACCACAACAAGAACAAAACACGCAAACGTTGGCCAGAAGAGTACTGGAGGTCATGTGAGGGATCGTACCTCAAAAGACATGGGAGGCGTTGTAGATTTTTTTCGGAAACATTGTCGCATCTGTATTGTTTTCCCTATCGACCAGTAAAGTTTTCTTTTCTGTGCACCTTGCGATGACCCCCCTTTTTTCCATCGTCATCTTATCTGTGATCAAAGCTCTTGACGATGTGGACTCCTTGATATTCGATGATGGTAAATACGGGAGTCAAGCAAGATCCATCTTTGGCTTGCAACTCTTCATCCTCATTCAGAGCACTGGAAGGAGCTTTTGCTATATGAAGATAAGCATCGTTGGTGTTAAGATTTATGAAGCGCGAGAGGTGCATGAGAAATTTCTATCTATTGAGCTTGCCCATTACATCTGTCTGGTGATATGCAATCCTCAATAATGACTTTGACCGCCCATTAATCAATTATCCGATCCAACTGTTGTTCCCATACGCATGTACACCTAATCAACCATATTGAAATTGCTTACGACGAGCGGCACATGACGTTGCTCAATTCTCACCCCAATTCATCTGGCGACAGCTGCAAGTCTTCCAGGGAGCGCCACAGAGATAGCAGAACTGTGCACCACATTTACACCTGTCATTTTCATTAGCATATTTCTCTGTCATCGAGATGTGTGGAAACCACTCACGTCATGTGGTTGCAGCCTGCTGAGCGCTCAATCATTCGGAGACAACTTGTGTTGCAGCAGCGTCTCCAACCCATGTTTTCTGCCAGACGCAGTACACCTTGAGTGGCTTCATCTCGAGGGCAATCGCCACGATGGGCTCCGGTTTTGCAGATAGTGCAAGTTCTCTTGCCGCAGTCAGAACACGTCGCGACCTCGTTGCTGCCGCCGGTGTTTGGGATGAATTTGCCACAGTTGCTGCCAGAGCAGTAAGTTCGGTTTGCGGCAGCGGTGTCATACTCGATCTGTTTTTGCTCGTATCTCTTGATGAACTTGGCGCTGAACAAGGATTTTGCAACGTCAAAGGACACCTCCTGTCCACAGCATCTGGGCGGGTACAAGGCTTCGTCACGCATGGCAGACTCGAAAAAGTTTGCCATACATTCGAAGCACCAGACGTGGGAGCAGGGAGCCCTTGAAGCCTGGATCGCGGAGAAAGAATCACCACAGCCCGTACATTGATGATCTGCATCTATCACCTGTTGCATTTGGCAGTAGAATGCATATCTGTCGTTAGGGTCAAGACTTTTCTTCGATCCGTGATCGACGTCGTTCTTGGGGGTTTCCAGAGCATCATCGTCATCTCCGAAACCACTTGCAGAACCGATCTTGTAAATGTCGTCTGTCAGATTCTTGGGCAGAGATATACCAGCGAGATCTAGTTCCTGCAGTTGTAAACTGAGTGCGAAATCTTCGCTGGGGCTTACGTCTTCGCTCGAGGAACCGAGTGCCCTGTATATTCCAAGTTCAACTCGGATCGCAAGTTTGACTACTTCCTGTCTTAAGAACTCCGACATGATGAGGGGTGAAGAAGGCCGGTGTAAAATGTACTTGTGTTTTTGGTCGATTTGCTGAAACTGTTACTTCTTGGATAGTATAGATTGTACTAGGTTATTAAGGCTATTATATGCACCAGAAGAGTCGGGCCACTACCGAACATCAGCAAGACCGAGACATGGATTTGGTTCATTATTGTAGTTGAGACTTTGCAGAAAGACGTGTACAAGACAGCGCCTTGGAATAGGTGAAGCATGAAGCTTTTCCCGAGACATTGCTACCACATTGAAACCAAAGGATCCATGCAGATTAGCGCGAGACAATGAAGTTTAAATCATGGTTTCGAGAGCTGGCGACTTGCTAAGGACAATGAGAATCGAGTCTGCCGTGAAAAGTCATGATGCAGCTCAAATCGAAGTGAGGACTATCGTGCCTTCTTTTTCCAAACCATTACCAGTATGATGTCCTGCTTTGCTAGCTTCAATGTTTGTTATGAGCGATCTCGACGATATGGCCAAGTTTCGTCCACAGAAACCATGTGTCGTGTTTCTCGAACATGGTCTTCGAGTTTCGGTCAAGAGGAAGAGAGTCCTCGCACATACTCTTCCAGATGTAAAGACCTGATCTCGGGAGGAAGAAAGAGCAGGCATGACCGGTATATTACTGCTGCCTTTCGCTCTCATCTTGCGCCCTGCGCCTTCCACGAACTTCAGCACTCCCCGATCACGGTATGGGTCGAAGTGCTACAGAACTCGAAGCCATGATCACCTCAGGGTCCAAACTCAAAGCTTGCTCGATGGACGCCCCTCCGACCCCGCTGTTTACAGTGACGAGATACCTTTGCCCCGCCAAACGACCGAGCCTCGGGTTCACGAGTATAAAGTCAGAGTTGTTCCTCCTTGACTCCAGGCTCTGCTCGAACATTTCTTGGTGATCTCGAAGTATAAGAAAAAGACATACTCAAAATGTCGCAAACAATGAAGGCAGTAGTGTTCAAGGGACCACACAAGGTGGTGATTGAAGACCGTATGCCTTCCATGCTCTTTATATGTATGTGAGATGCTGATTTGAGCTTCCCGTAGGTCCTGTTCCCAAGATTCAAGACGACGGAGATATCATTGTCAAAGTAGAGTATACAGCTCTTTGCGGAAGGTGTGTTTGAATCGATTTTCGAAGTAACACAAGTGACTTACATATACCGCAAAGTGAGTTGCACGTCTTCCGAGGCCACCAGGCTTCAGACACAGACTTTATTATGGGCCACGAATTTACCGGCCACATCACCGAAGTTGGCAGTGCCGTGAAATCGTTCAAAGTGGGCGATCTAGTCGTCTCTCCATTCACAACATCTTGCGGCGAATGCTTCTACTGCAAACACGGTTTCTCCTCTCGCTGCGAGAAATCTTTGCTCTTCGGTTGCCCAAAGCTAGATGGCGGACAAGCCGAATACGTGCGCATTCCTACCGCCGAAGGCACAGTCATGAAAGCGCCCGAAGGACTCGAGAAAGAAGCACTGGTGCTCATGGCCGATATCTTCCCCACCGGCATGTTCGCAGCCAAAAACGCATTCAAAGAGCTGAGCAAGGAAGAAGCTCAAGAAAGCACAGTTGTACTTCTCGGTCTAGGACCTGTAGGCTTATGCGCGTTGGTCAATGCCCTGGAATACAAGCCCAAGCATTTACTCGCCGTCGACAGCGTGGATAGCAGATTGAAACAAGCAAAAGACCTCGGCGCCGAAACCTGGAACTTCCAAACTGATAGGGAAGGTCTGGAGAAGAGAGTCAAGGAACTCACTGATGGCAGAGGCGCAGACGTGGTCATTGAAGTTGTTGGATTGTCGCCTGCACTCAAACTCGGATATGATTTGCTCAGACCGTGGGGTATCATATCCAGTGTTGGTGTCCACAATGCAGAGGTACGTCTGATCTCAACACTATATCAGTACCCAAGCGAATCAGCTAACAATCTTCCCTCATAGATCCCCTGGACAGGCAACCAAGCCTACAACAAGAACCTGCGCGTCCAAATGGGCCGTTGCCCCGTCCGTTCAATCTTTGCAGAAGCATTGGAGAAACTCAAGCAAAAGCAACATTTGCTGGGCTTCATGTTTGACAAAGTGATGCCGCTTTCGCAGGCTTTGGAAGGGTACGATTTGTTCGATAAGATGAAGGTGCAAAAGGTTGTCTTTGAGCCTAGCAAGTAAGTGGTCTTGTCCTGCGACCCTTGGATGGATATGTCTGTTGGACAAAATGACTCTTTGGATGAGAATGATCTTTTCTTTTTTTTTGGAAAGCCTGGGTATTTGGTTGCCTGCTTTATGTAAAATCAGAACTTTTGGAAACATTAATCAATTGAATCTCAAATCATTTACCTAGGAGAGTGTCTAAACGATCCTTTGTATCCTCACAGCCATAGATGGGCGTGTGTTCACTTGACTTGACATTACAGTATATGGCGAGTGAATCCTGGCATCTGGGGATAACTGAGACGGACAAACACTGTAACTCTGACTCTGTTGCTCCAAACAAGGTCGAATCCGGCTTGGTGGTGGTCTTGACTTGTGTGCTTGTTCGACGACAGTCACGCTGTATCGACTGCGACGAATGAGACTTGAAACACTGCGATACTATAAATCTTCACTCGCGTTAGCATCCCTGACAGCCATCAACCTACTCAGTCTTGCGATAGATACCAAAGACCGTGCGTGTGCGTGAATTGCAGAAAATTGAAATGGTGGGGTCAAAGTAGGTGTTTCATTCAAAGAAGGTGCCAGCTAACTAGGTAACCACAAAGGCTCGCGCCTGCTTCCTCCTTCTCCGATAAAGCCTCTCCGACACCCGTTTTCTCGTCTCCTTATTTTCTCCTCTTTTTATCCTCTGAAAAGCAAAATCGTCCTGTGTAATTGCTGTATACCATTTTCTTCCTTTTTGAGTTTCCATTACTCTAACATTGAAGTCTGAGCTGGATTCATTATGAACCAGCTATCGTCTGTATGAGAAAAAAGGGGGAAGTAACCGAAAAAGTAATTTGTCTGATGTGTGTCACGAAAAGACATGAGTGGTTTGGTTACCAGATAAGTTCGCTATTGCCATCGCTAGCGGCCTTCTTGGCTTCTTCGTTTCTCTTTGCTTCTTCGAGCAATGGGAAGGCAAGGTGACCGAACTTGTAGGGCTTGTAGCGTCCGGGTTGAGGAGGTGGGATACGGTTAGCTGGGTAAGGCAAGCCAGAAGGTGGGCGTGGCATGGATGTAGTGGATCCATCAGGGGCAAGGTGTGCAGGGCCAAGACCAGGAGGGGGACGAGGAGCGGATGTAGCAGGTCCGTTAGCGACAGGGCTTGCAGAGCCAAGACCAGGAAGACGAGGCATAGACGTAGCCGGTGCATCAGGAACAGGGTTTGCGGGAGCAAGACCAGGAGGGAGACGAGGCATAGATGTAGCAGGTCCATTAGCGACAGGGTTTGCATAGCCAAGACCAGGGAGAAGACGAGGCATAGCAGGATGAGTGGGAGTCGAGTATGGAGAGGCAATCGAACTAGACTGAGCGCGGGGTTCGGACGACAAGCCAGGAGGAGGTCTGAGGGGAGGCGAGGTAGAGTCGAGACCGAGACGTGAAGGGATGCCTGAAAGGGGGGAGCGATCAAAGATGGAAGGGCGAGTGCTGGGACGGCCGGTGTCTGGAGCAGCATCGGATGTTGAGGCGGCATTCACATCACTCTTCTAAAGTGCAGCCGGGGGCTGGGCGGCGCCATGCCTGTTGAACGTTAGCCAGGTGGCATCAAAGCCGACGTGAGGGCGACACGGTACCTCTGATCCAGATGGTCGTAGTTGAGAACAAACTCTCTGCGCTCGCGTCTCCAGTTGTTGGCATCGAAAAAGACGTAGACGCCACGCTCGCTGCGTTCGCTGACGCGGATAGGGGCAGACATCTGGGCGTCCTTCATCATCCACTGCTGCAGATCCTTGTGCCAGCGCCAGTCGCGGCTGTAGAGCTCCCCGGCTGCGAGCTCTTGGTTCACATCGCGGGGGTTTTGGAAGAAGACAAAGAAGAGCGTTTCATCCGAGAAGGCCGACATGCGGGCAGCCAGTGGAGGGACGTTGGTGACGGTGTATCCAGCAGGCAGATTAAACTCGGGCATGACCGGACGAGATCTGTTGTCGGCAAACGGAGTCGAAAAGGTTGGGAACAGAGGTTCCGGGCTGTGCGAGTTAGCTTGACACGGCACGCGAGCAGACGAGCACGTTACCTGTCTAGATCGAGGCCGAGCGAGTTGATGTCGACGCCCATAGTAAAGGCGCCGGCGGCATCGTTGCTGCGGATCTTTGCCAACAATCCCGGCAGGCCCCATTTCTCGGCCTCACTCATCTCTTCGTACGGCTTCAACTGCTGAGGTGCGGCCTGGCTGGTCATGGGCGCATCGGCCATGGGAGGCGCAAAGTTGGAGTGCTGCGAAGCTTGTTGTGGGGCGCTGGATTGGCCGATGGGTGCTTGTTGCGGCATCAGGCCCAACTGCTGGTCGATGCCTGGCGGATTCGTGGGCCGCTGGCGTGCGGATTCTGAGCCGAATGTGCCATCTTCGTGTGGGTAGCCGTTGGCGCGTCCGTTCAACTGGCCTTGTCCGCTGAGCGGAGGGAATTCGTCTGATGGCTGTTCACTGCCTGCACGGCCGGATGTGGGCGATTGGCCGTCGAACTGGCTCTCCAAGTTGGATGCCTCGTGTTGTTGTGACTCGTGGGTTTGGCTAGACACGGTGCGCTGCTGCTGCTGCTGCTGCTGTTGTTGTGGCTGGTGCTGGGGGATGGGCTGCGGTTGCTGTGCTGAGGGAGCACGCTGCTGGGCAGGAGTCTGCTGAGGAGTGCGCAGGGCGGTTGCGTTCCAGGCCTGAGAAAGGTTGTTGGCCTGCTGCGGCTGGGGGCCGAGCGAGGGGAATTCGCTGTGTTGCTCAGTGTCAGTCATGGTGCTCTGCCCTAGGTAGTGGCCCGAAGGGCTGCGACGTTGGAGAGGGATGCCAATCATGCCAGCGTTGAAGGCATGGTCTCTCTCGAGGTTGAGGCTGGTGTATTTGGGTCTGCCTCTTCCTTTTCCCTTTGCTTCTTTGACACGCTCTCCACGGCTATCCATGCTGGGCTAGGAATGGACTGTGCAATGATATGGATGGGTTGACGTTGGTGAACGTACGAGAGATCAAGTGGAGCCTGTGAAGCAGAACCGCCAATGGCTTGGGCAAATCCGGCAAGCGGCGTGCGCGAGGTGCTCAGACCGGGCGCTCCTGCTCCAGCTCCTCCCATGGGCATGCCGAAAGCCCAACTCGAGCCTCCTCCGAGCTTTGCTGTCTGTCCTCCTCTTTGCTGCTGCTGCGACGACGACGACGACAGCGGTGTGTTGCGGTTGGCGCTGGGTTGTGTCTGGAATACGTTGCCCGTCATTGAGCGCAATGGCTGCTGTCCGCTTGCTGCGAGTACGTCGTTAGCCCTTGATCTCATGGCTGACACGACATGGTGGTTGGGTCGAAGGGGTTGTGCTTGGATGCGCAACTCGCTTTCATGTCAACCAAGGTGCGCATTGACTGTCTAACCATGCGCATCCTCGACACAGACACCGCGTGGCCCGGCGCAGGAGACGGAAGAAGGTTCAACATACCTGAGCGATTCATTACAACGATCTGATGGGGCGATGCTCTAGACGCAATCAAGAGAAAGGTGGGATTCTTGTTGCAGCACTGCAGCTCTGCTCTGTGAAGGTCTTGGAACGTCGCTGTCGCGCTCGGTTCCAGCTGCCTGCACTGCCGACGGGACGTCCCGCCGCTAACCCTTTTAGATAGGATATCTGTCGATCTGCACGTGTTTGCTATCCCATCTTACTAGTCATCTACCTCACGCGACCCTCAATCAAATATCATCAGATTCAGGTCTGCAACCAATCAGCCTCCTTGACATCTGCAGTTCTGAGGACGTTTGGTAAGCACGAATCGGAGCGATGGTCTTAGGCAAGTATCATTGGAAAGTACTGTCAAGACATTCCATAGTTTGGTAAAGTGAAGACGTTGGCTTGTCCGTTAGGACTGGGTATGTGTGTTACAGGCCGGATCAGTCATGTACATCACGCAGCCTTGGTCTGGTCCTTCTCCTGCATCTTCCTCCTCGCAGCCAGTACCATTTCCTCTCTTCTTCGCTTGAGAATCTCGGATCTTTCCGTCTTGTTCTGAGACCATCCCTTTGTGCCGGTACTAGACGCTTCGACCTCCTGACTACCTTCTGGTGTGTTGATGCGGGATGAGAGGTTGTATCGTGTGATAAGGTCGGGGTTGACTTTGACTTCGGTGGCAGGTCTAGCAGCGGCGGGAGGGGCTGCAGCACGAGGTATCGGAGGCTGGAAGGATGGAGGGGGCTATGCTCCATGTCAATTCTCACTCTTTGAGGGCAAAGGGGCCTGTACTTACAGTCTCGAGGCTTCTTCCGCTGAGTAGTCGCTCGACGGTAGCCTGTACGCTACCCCCGTTGCGGTGAAGATCCCATATGATTGCCCTTCGATCTAGCTGGGGATACATCTGGGCTACTGCCTCGACATGTTCAGGGTTGACTTGACGCCCCCCGTTCCGGCCGGAAGATTGTGTTGGTGGTGCTGTGGGTCCAGAGAACCAGCGGTATAACAAAAATCCAACGACGGCGACGGCAAATATTTGGCCAAGGTTGATCGTTTCAGAGGCCATGGCGGAAGGGGTGAAGGTTCACAGTTGATGCGCCAGACCGGAGAAAGTGAGATGGTGGATGGCCTCGCAGTCAGAGGGAAGAGAACCAGTAGGATATATATCCGGGTCAAGAGGCACTCAAGATGTCTTAGGGAAAGTGTTGCGACAAGCGAAAACCAAGTCAGAGTTATTGAGAGGTGGACAGCAACGACGAAACGTCACAGCGTCGGGCGGGAGAGCGAGACGGCTGTGTCTCGGCCGGTGGTAATCGATAAGAAAGTCCAAAGTCCGGCCACATGCAGGGCAAGCAGCCGCAACCTCTCCCGTTCCTCGCCCATTGGTCGCTGTGGAGTGCAGACGGACGATTGCACACCTCAAAATCAGGTCACACTTCATAATCAGTGCTGTCGAGGCGTGCTTGCCTAGTTTGCTTGCACTTCTGCGAGGACAAGCCATTCTGACGTGGACCTCTACACGTGATCGGTCGCTCCTGCCTTGTCTCTGCTGCCCCGCGTTCTGCAAACGACCTGTCCTTGATAACCATCTGTCGACTCTTCGCACTCGTCTCTACCGTCTTGTCCTCTCCATCTGCTCAGGACGCCCGTCGGACCCTTGTCACACAATCCCGCCTGCCGCTGTCACTTTCTCCAACCCGTTGCCACACTGTAAACTCCGCTTACCGCCGGCCTCCGCCATCAAGGCTTCAGCTGTTCCCTCCCGCCAACCATCGTCGTCTTAGGACTTCGATCGAGCCTGCAAGACTTACTCCTAGTGGCCAAGACTCATGTAAATTTTGGAAGAGCTTGCTCTCGTATGCACACATACCCCCTTCATATTCCATACTGTCTCTGTACACCACCCATTCCCCCGTCGAGACGGTCTGCTTGAGACCTGGAAACAACCAAAACCCCTCTTCACTTCTCGCCCAAAATACGGTTCAAATCGCGCAGCCGCCCTGCTGACAGCAACATGGGTCTGGCATACAACGTTTACCTCAACTGCAAGCGAATCTACGGTTGCAAGACATGCAAGACCCATCTCGCCGATCACGATGACATAGTGAGCAGAGTACGTCCCCAAGAGTCAAACACCTTCTGGGCTCCATCAAGCTTACGTCTGCAGAACTTTCGGGGCCAGCATGGTAAGGCCTTCCTGTTCAACAGCGTCGTCAACATTGTCCAAGGTGAAGCTGGCGAGCGCAACATGACCACTGGAAGACATATCGTGCGGGATATCACCTGCAGACAGTGCAAAGAGACGGTTGGATGGAAGTATGACAAGGCGTACGAACCTGCCGAAAAGTACAAGGAAGGGAAATACATCCTCGAAGCAGAATTACTCTGCAACGTCAACTGAGCATGTCACTTTATCGCCTTACGAAGGTCGACAAGGCGTTTTTCTGCCTACGGGATTCACGAGAACAATGCAAGGAGTTTTGGTGTCGAGACTAAGAGCTGGTTAGGGAAATTGCTTTTGTTGCTGTATGGTGTCATTACTGGGGACTGGGTTGCTTTTGTTGCTTAACATGACGGGAGCTTTCCGGTACGGACACTAGCTATTGCTCGTCTGCCGCAGCATATCGCTCGCCACTTATTCGTATTTTAGGAATGCTGGATGAAATTTGATAGTCGGAGTATCATGTCAGTCAGCAGGTTCTTTACCAAATTGCCTGAAATCCATCTGCATTGTGTAGTTTGTAACTAAACTGATTGCCATTGGCAGACACTAAACAACAATAAACGCGCAAAAGGATATCCAATTAAAAGCATTCCTGGATCGTATCAACCATGATCTACTTCTTCTTGAAAGCACTCTCCTTCTCGATCCAATCACCCAACGTCTGCAGCCCCGGATGCTCCTTCCTCAACGCCTGAATATCAACACTATATCCATCAGTCTCAAACCATCTAAACATACTCCCCATCTCATGGCTCGCCCACAACAACCCAGCTCCCATGAACGAGTACGTAGTCGGCGCACCATATCCCATCCTCTCCCTCCACACCTGATCCGCTTGCGCAAACGTGAGCTCATCGCCCGCAATACTGACAGCACGATTACGGTATTTGGCAGGATTTCGGAAAGCTTCGGCACCGAAATGTCCAATGTCTTTTGTGCTGACGAGTTGGAGTTTGCGGGTGGGCGAGAGCGCAGAGGTCCACATGGCGCCAAACATTTTGCCAAAGAAACCGGGGGTCCAATTATCCATGAAAGCCACAGGACGCAGGATCGTATATGTCATGGCTGAATCCTTGGTCGTGGAGATCAAGTGTTGTTCGATGTGGTGTTTGCTTTTGAAGTGAGGGATTTCGGTCGGGTTGGCCAGGGATTGCTCGCCGCCGCGGTCGACAGAGGTGAAGACGAATTGCTTGACTCCACGTTTGAGCGCTTCGTCGATTAGAGCTTTGCCTTGAGCTTCTTCGGTGTTGACGGTTTGGCCTTTGCCGCCAAAAGTCGTGACGCTGAAGACTCCGTGGATGGGTTTGTGGACTGCTTCTGCTGCATCGAACAGGCCCGGGATGTCGTTGAAGTCGCCGGCTACGAGTTTTATGGCCGGAGACTTGGATTGCAGGGCTGTTGCTGAGGGGGAAGAGGGGTTGCGGGTTACGGCTAGGATTGTAAATTCAGAGCTGTGCGAGGGAGAGCTGATGAGGGCGTCGATGGTTGCACCGCCTTGTTTGCCGGTCGCGCCGGTGACGAGAAGGCCTTTGGACATGGTTTGATGGGTAGTGTGAGCTTTTGGGGAGGGGTAAGGTGTGATGACGACGTCTGATGGTGGGGAAGGAAGGGGTTTTATAGGAAATGCTCTACATGGTCGCTCAGGAAGCTTCCTACCTCATGGAGCATCTATTGTCCCGGAGCATGTACTCCAATGATTATAAAGATGCTTATTCATAGCAAGATCGGGCTTGAAGAGCCGCATCTCTATTGTTCCTGCACATGTCGTTGTAAAGTCGGAGATTCGGATGAACCATTCGACAACTTCAGCGGTCAATCGGTCATCCCAGCCACGCGCAGACCTACCGAGGTTTAACCCTCATACTCTGTTCATGAGGTTCGTTTGATCCTCCGTTCTTGACAACGCATGACTGAGAGAATGTCTGTGGTATCACATGAAGCAAAATAATCGTCTCACATCGACATTGATGATGATTCTTCGTCGTGACAGGACTCAATGTGACTAGAGAATACAGAAGCGCGTATAGTGAAAGTGGATGAGAGAAGGATTTATCCCACGTCGGAGCCAGACGATGAGGCAGTGGGAATAATTGTGTATGTTGTCTCTATGAAGCCTGGTCGCACTATGTATCGCTGTTTTCGATCAAGCAATTCAGATATCGGGTATATCCTCAAACAGTCTCCCTTGACGCGATTGCATCAATCCTATCATCTCTTCGTTCTGTTTTTTTATTCTGACTACGCAATTCTTTCCAGTTTGCTTCGTGATATCCCCACTTTACCATGTTGGTCAACGCTTCTCCATCACCATTTGAATTGATTTCTCTTGATCGAGAGTAGGATGACTAACTTACTGCTGATGCAAGCAATTGGCTCTTCTGCCTCTTATAAATACAGATCTCTTTACTGTCCTCTGCGTCTCTTCTTTCTTTACCATCTCTCCCGTGTACCTAAATCCCTATTTCTCTGTCGCCTATTGCTATCCTGGTTCGAAGACTGGGTTGTGAAGGGTATTTCCAAATATTTACTCCTCTCGATCTTGCATAAATGGTTGCGGCCAGCAAAAGAACTGAAGTTGGGCGAAGACACGATGATCTGCCAATGACTCTGGAAAAAGGCGCAATGAAGAGACTAAGCTTGGAACATGAAGAATAGAAGAAAAGACTTGGAAACAGAAAAAGTGGAGGGAGCGCCTCGGGAGTAGCGAGATTCATCCGTCCTTGAAATATGTTGCATCGGTAAATGCCTCGAATTTGCAGCTGTCTGTACCTCGTCTTGAGAGACATGCAGGCTGAGCTCCATGTGCCTGCTACTAATAACAATGTTCGAAGCCTGCTTCCATTGTGCTGTGAAAGTCTGTTGTGGTTTGATAAGAGCAATCAGGAGTCGACCAGACAGGCATGCTCTGAGTTGTGTCTGAAAAGGTCGACAGAAAGCACCTGGCTGGTCAGAGGCACGAGCAATCAGTAATCAGGAGCTGCGACCCCATCACACCAGCCCTAGGTTCTAGAAACTCGCAGCTTGCCCTATTTGTGCCTCAAACTGTCCAGCCGAAGCGCTGCCTCGAGGAACCAATGAACTGTCAAACCAAAGATGGGCGCCTCAGATCACGCAGATTTTGTTCGGCTGCAAATGCCAAAGATCGCGAGACGCTGATAACAAATGATGTGCATGCACACGGGAATTGGATTCCCACGCTTGCTTTCCGGTCAGGCTCACGTGGTTGTGTAGCATAGGCGGCTAATGGTCAAGACCATGCAGCTAAAGTGCTGTTGCTCAATATAAGTGGACGACACATAAATTATCTTGATGAGCCCTGGTTGTAGCTGCATCGAATACGCGGCAGTCTGGACTTCTTGCATGGCTTGAACGGATCACAGCCGATCGATACGGCGACTTACCAAGCACCAAGACCATACAGGAGCTTTGGTTGGCACTCAGAATCTTCGAAGGCAGTTCCAGTCCGTTCTTTTCATCTTTGAGATGGGCGGCTGTGACCTCGTGAGCACATGCAGGAGTTCCTGCGAGAGCCCAGAGACGTTCAATCTCTGCCAGCCTGCAGTCTGTGGTCGGTATTGGTGGTTGACCACATTAATCTGTTTAGTAGAACCCTTTCGGTGTTGAGGACATCTGTTGGCCGCGTGTGTTAGTGTATGGCCCGCATGATTCTGGTCAGCTGGTGGCCGTTCACCATAACAATGAGCCAAAGCAGACATGTTGTAGGGATCTCTGTCTCCAAGCGAGGCCCTTGCATGTTAATCTTACACGCGGCTTTCCTGCTTCTGGTTCTCACCATGACGTTCTGTAAGCGATTGTGCCCCCAAATTTGGTGCCAATAACGAGCAGCATCGTGGATAATGTGAGAGGTCGACTCTATGACATGTTTCCAGAGCAGAATATGAACTCTATGACAATTAACATCGGCGTGATCATCAGAAGGCAGGCGCCGAGCGGGATGGGCCTAGACTGGGTATGGCGGTTACATGCTCGCTTTGTCTGCATAGCTTGTGCCGGTATAGACGTTTCCATGATACTTGGTCACATGGGAGCCAAAGTACAATTCTTCCGGCGCAATACCCAATGATGACTCGCATGCTCCTCAACCCTAATCTCATGACGGTGAGGCAACCTTCAAGGCATGCACTCTCTACTCCCAGCCGGGCGGATCAATATGCATTGGTCTGCATTTGAGCAAGTGGCAGAGCAGGATCATTGTGTCGCTAGTGGTACCAGCGTTCGGAGCGTAGCGGCACTGTGCAGTGCACATGTTGGAGGTACATTGGTTACTCCCTCGATCCAGGTCCGTTGAAAAAATACGAGACACCGCAACACCACGTCGACTGGCCGAGTTTCTTTCGATAAGATCGGTGCTGCTATAATGCAGTGCTACGGGCAGCCATGAATGTTGATGACGACCTGAAGTCGTTCGGTCAATTCGCCCGGAGTGGATTTGTCTCCACACGACTCCACGTACAAAAGCAATCTATCTCACGAAGATCGATATTACGATCTTGCCATTCAGATAAAGTAATCGGACCGGAAGTTCGACAATACACAAGCTCTCGAAAATCAGTCGTCATCGGCGTGATGAGGTTGAATTGCTCGCCAAACTCGGAAATGGAAAAACTCTCAGGAAAGCATCATGTGCGCCTGGGAACATTAGATTATCTTGCCCATAAAAATGAACCTCTCGACAATATATATGAATGAAGTGAAACAAGCGAAAGTGTTGGTGGTATGCAGGGTGATGCCAATGCAAGCGCGTCAGGCGTGCGATCCTTGCTGAGCAGCGGAGTGTCAGCTCGATTCAGTCGGCCGGAACGATCGCTCATGTCCAGTTGTTCGAGCCAGATTGTGATCTATGGCAAGCAACATCCGCTCCAGAAAGCCGTTAAGTCCCAATGCCGAGAGACCACCACGCATCTCAACAAACTGCCGTAGACCGCTAACGTGTGTCGAAAATGCATCGGCATCTCTCCAAAATGCCTCGTATTGGGCCATGGTCGCCATGGTTGCAATCATGGAGTCTTTGGTCGAGAGAGTCTCGTTCATGGCTTGGATGCACATGTCTTTGAGCTGATATAAGTCCACGACTTGCGTGTGCGTTGCCATGGAAGAACGAGACAGAGATGCAGCGAAAAGCAAGACGGCATGGAGCAGTGCAACATCCGTCATGACGAAGGGCATCCAAACAGACCTTAGAATTGCCATTGTGGGCGCGTCATCGGACAATAGCACCTCTCTGGCTGTGAATGCGAGATCTGTGTCGTGAATTTTATCAGTGGAAAGGTCCTACCAGGAGTTGCGTGGACATACTCACAGTGTTCGAGGATCTGATTGAGGTACGGGAGCCACTGAGCTGGATAAACTTGAGATACGTCTACAACCGGCGTATGAACTGCTGACGAAGGACCAGATGTTCCTATGTCAGAGCCGCTAGCTGGTGATGCTGGACTCAAACGGCCTGATGTTGAAGGTCTTGCCAGTGGATAAGATGAGGCATGTGCACGACTTTGCGGAACTTGTGCCGATGATGTGCTAACAAGTTGTGGGTCACTGTTGGACCTTCTTGCCGCTGCTAGCTGTTCTGCTTTCTGATGTTGTTGCTTGGTGACATGGCTCCGAATAGCTCGTCGAACTTTCTGATCTTTGGAGTCACTTGGGTCTGTTAGGTTGACAAATTGGAATGACATTGTTGACTCGGACGATCCTGGAGAAATAGGTGATGATGGACCAGGCATTTTGCGATGGCTTTTGTAGAAGTAAAAGGGAATCAAAAGCTGGAGAGGACGGTTGTAACCACAAGTCAAATCAACAAGACAAATCTAGAGGCATGTATGCAACAACTGGGTGATGGATTTCCGGCGTGCTCTGCAAGATTAGGTGCAGCCAGATACTCGGACAGGCTGTTGAGATATATAGATGCTGAATTACCGGGACCATTGCATAGTGGCAAGCAGTGGCCACCAGATTCCCGACGGCTATTCATGGTACTGCAACAATGCAGATTTGGCTGCAGGTGTTCGTTGGCGAACTGTCTGGGCGTGGACCCCAAAGAGGTAAATGTGTACACGGAGTGGGAGCAGTAAAGTGATTTCGCTTTCGAGGATCTCGAAGGCCATTGAGCAGTGGCTAAGACCACGGACAAAGATTAGAAAACAAATATGGAATTCCATGCCTCCGAATGCATGTACGTTGGTTGCATGCAAAGCCGAGGGTCCAAGTAATAGGTGTTACTTCTAGATGGGCGGGGACAAGATGGAGCAGCCGCCTTGTCGGTCATGATCGACCAGCTAGCTGAACGCCTCTTCTTTTGGTCCGCATGGTGCGCACTCATGTATGGCGCCGTCCAAGGCCTCATTAGGTAAAGTGGAAACGTGTATGCAGTCGCAACACAGCCCACGTTCTGCTCCTTCTCAAGGCCGCAGGCTTAATTGAAAAAGCCGTGCAGGATGAAGTTGTCTAATCCACGAAGACCAAGACTAACGACGTATAGGGGACAGACGGCAGCTCTGATGGGTTACCGGTACCTGGGTAGGTTGTGTTTGACAGATCTTACTGGGGAAAGCCACATCCGGCGGTCATCTATTCTTGCTGCTCGGCGAGACACGGTCTCGGTCCAGAAGGGCATCTGCATGAAGCCGTATCGATCAATTTGAGTAGCATGGAGCGGCGCTTCCTTGAGCGGCGTGCGGCCACTGGCATTTCAGTATTTAGAATTGTCTCTGACAAGCACTGGATGTGTTCAGGGAATGGCGTGCAGCTCTTGCACCCTCCCGAAAACTGTGGGCAACAACTTACTCGAGGTGGAAGATGATGCAGGCGCACTTCTGCCGCCCGCACAGACAGATCAGGGAGTTGATACCAAGCACATGCGGTTTCTTATCCGACGCGTGCTCTCACTGACCATGTCACAATCTTAGCTGTAGGGGTGCACCCCTGACCTGAATAGTGCCTGTCAAGAGCTATTTTCAACCAGGTCAAAACGGAGGCTCCGCGGGAATGATGTGCTCAGGCTTTAGGCGTTACAGTGCTCGCTTGCGTCCTACTCTCAAGCAGCAGGCAGTGCTTGGCAAACAGTCCATAGACCAAACCCTGTGCGATTGTTACCGAGTCGAACATGTGATCAGCACTTTGACTTGACGACTGAAGGTTCACGTCTTCTGCACGAAGGGTTACCGACCAAAAAGGCAGGTGAGTAATCATGCATCATCTGGCAACTTGTCTCACCGAGACGACCAGGCAGCTCGAGATGCCGAACCCGAGCGGACGGATTACAGGAGATCCCGTCGTGCTCGGGAACTGCAAGCATACCGGGCGGATGGTCGTGGGAACTACGTCACAGCTCGAAATACATACGAGAAACATCCATCAGAAAAGAACAAGCTGCAGCTTCTTCGACTCCATCTGACAGAGACTATTGAAAACACACAGCAGACTTTGAACAAACAATCATGCATTAGCAGCGCCACGCGAACCCGTCCACGCCAGCCCCGGAACCTCGTCAGCCTCACGCATCCTTCCTCGCACACATTCAGCGTCATGGGGACGCCGCAAAGGGCCAGCAGGCACAGAAAGAGAGACTCGGATCTGCTCACAGAAGTCCCTGACCAAGCCATTCAGCTCGATTCGGAGCAATTGTCTACGCCAGGCTCTGACACTCTACTTTCACGGGTATGCTGACCTGGCGTGTCGCACATGTCATCAGCACACGACTTACATTTCCATCTAGATTGTCCTAGGCCCTCTAACAATGATCTCCTTTCTCCTTTCTCTTTGTGTCGTTGACAGTCAACAACGTGCGTGGCGCGTCGCGCAGCACGGTCAGCACGACAGCGGGCCGTGGTGGAAGAAACTATCGCCCTGGACGTGGTGGAACGCTGAACCATATCAGTCCCCTCACGATAGCACCTGGCAACACGCTGTACCAAACGCTACCTCGTCGGACACCGCAGATGGATCTGTCCCCACTCCTGCAATCGATACCGAGCGATGGTACACCCACAAGAAGCACAGGAAGATGGCCAAGCTTACAATTTCCGATGCGATCAATATGAGAGAAGGCATGGCACTTGCACTTGTCATAGGCACTTTGGTGGGCCTGTTCATCGTCCTATGGCTTGTAAGGCATCTATTCTCATCGATCGCGTGACACGTTACGACCCGCATCAGTGTCTGATGTATGAAGATTTCGAACTTGATTCGCGGTCAACATCTCCGAGAGAGCAAAGACAGTTCTCAGTTTAACATCGGAACCAGCGTCGTTTAGTGCTGATGATCTGGCTTTCGGGCCAGATTGAACAATGCCTTCTGGGCTCACGAGTCTGGACACCAGACAGCACTCAAACACCCTGTGACCTGCCTCGCATGACCTACGATGCACGACCTTGTGAATGTGCACGCCTCTTGGAAAACAGGGCCATTCGTTCCTGTTCAAGATGCACGATCAGATGCCCATCACAAAAGGACTATCTGAGCAGCGATTTAGCTGCCTTTGACTCAGTGGGCTCGGCGGTCTCGAAGACGTCCATTTTCGAACTCTAGACTGCCGTTGCAACAACGACTACATGGGTCTTGAAGACACAAAGTTTTCTCGATCGTTGTCAGAATATAGTTTTGAACAGAATCAGAGCCAGGATCAGCCTACCTCTGTTCTTCTCGTCTGTCAAATCTTTTATAGTCATTGAAAGACAGAACAATGAGAACAATCTTCAGAAGTGAACTTCCAACCCCTGGTCCCAGATGTCCCCTCTTCAAGTCATATTTGTAGTTCATGCGACAAATGAGAGATTTCAGCGGTGTCTTTCCTGTGCAAAACGGTAGCGCGTTGTACTATCAACACTATGTCATCATATCAAGAGTCTTCCTTTCGGACATTGGTAACAAGCAACGAATATCCAAGAAGCTTTGTCTGTACTGGCCTTGGTGATGAGGATGTTGTCAAGTGAAGCGTATCACATAAACTCGTTATTTGCATGACCCTGTTCAGGTACCGTGAGGGGAGCTTTGGTCTCGACCCCACTCTCTGACGTGCTTCGCTGATGAACCCTTGACAGATCGGATCTTGACACTTTTACACCGAATACTCTACCAACCCCAAGATCGTACACACCAACATCATGTCAGGAATCAAGGGAATCGGCGAATCCAAGCAGTACGACGGTAACGAAACATTCAGAGTCACGAAACACAGGTGTATGCCTTGCTGACAAGGGACAGGATCGAAGCTTCGCATCGGCATCGTACACGCTCGATGGAACACCAAGATCATCGATGCTCTCCTGGAGGGCGCAAAGAAGAAGCTCGCCGAAGCAGGAGTTCCTGGTATGCGGGCATGAACCAAGACGTGGATCGAGAAGCTGACCAGGGGACAGAGAGCAACATCGAGATCCAAACAGTGCCCGGCAGCTACGAACTTCCCTACGCAGTCCAACAGATGTACGCATGTTCGCAAGCCCAAGCATCGTCAGCGAACTCGACGCTACTGAGCTCTGCTACGGACCTTCTGTCTTCGTCAACAACAGACCTGTCCCTCAAGGACAAGGAGAGCAGCAGCAACGCAGCAACCAAGCCCTTCGACGCCATCATCGCAATCGGAGTATTGATCAAGGGCTCGACCATGCACTTTGAATACATCTCGGACGCCGTCAGCCACGCGCTGATGAAGCTGCAATTGGACATTGGCATCCCCGTTGTCTTCGGACTGCTTACTCTGTTGACCGAGGAGCAAGGACTGGAGCGCGCTGGTTTGGTGTCAGGCTCGAAATACCACAACCACGGCGAGGACTGGGGCGCAGCAGCCGTCGAGCTGGGCATCAAGAGAAGAGGTTGGCAGGAGGAGAAGACATTCATCCAGTGAAAGTGACACCATCAAAAGAGCCTGATAGGGAGATAGAGAATACAACAGGGCTTGTTTCCAGCCACTGCGTTGGCACCAAATTGAAATGCACTTGGTAGAGATGGGTTGGCCAACAAACAACACGTCCCTGCAGCCAGTAGCCGTGCTTGAAGGAGATGTTGACGGCAGAACTGGGATTGTGCGACTCTGAACGAAAGAGCTTAATCGGTACACACACGCACACATCTACAGGCTTCCATGTCTGGCCATGTCCAGCATACAGCACAGCAGTGCTTGCCCAAAACGAAGACGAGGACGACACGGCGGGCAGGTGCGACCGAGTGGATGATGAAATCGTCACTGCGACCAAGAGGTCCGAGCGCCCGGCGTCTTGGGAAGTTCGCGCATCTTTCAGCCTTTGTCGCGCGGAATGAAGCCATCATCTCATCCCTTGGACCATTCCTTTGCTCTGTCTGGCCTTGTGCTGCTTCTTGACCTCTTGGTGTGTCGTGTTGCTCTTTCGGCTTCAGCGCGACAAATCAACTCCGCCCGGCGTCCTGGTTTGGCGATCCATCTCCATTCTCGAGGCCCCTGTTGTCGCTCCAAGCCATTGCTTCACTTTGTCGTCTCGGCCATCGCAATCCTCATCTAACATCCTTTGGCCACTGGGTGCTGCCTCCAGTCCATCTCACTGGCATCGTCACACCTCTCACGACCCGACGAGTCAAGAAGCTCGGCCTCCCACCAGCAAAACAAATCTCTCGGCGCTGAACTTGACTCAGCTTTGTGTATCCGATGACTGGCTGTTGATCAAGGTGCCTCCTTCGCCTGTAGCTGTCCGGTTGGCATGGCGCATTCACACGCACAGGCTGTTGATGCTCCAGCCAACACTTCTTCTTCCGACTCGGAAGCACGAGACTCGGGCGATTTGTTGAATGGCATTGGCTCTACCAGCTCCCTTGCAAGCACCGTGTCATCAGTCTTCAGTGCTAACAACCAAGCTGCAAGGAGTAATGCTCAGTCTTCGGCCACCCTAGCCGCTCTGACTCCTCTTACATATCCTGCTTCGTCTCCAGCCAAAGCTCACTCCCCTCTCTACACCTCCAAATCTTATCACAATCCGACGCAACCGGTTCCCTCACCTCTTGGCCTTTCGGTCGCAGACGCTTCCCAAGGCCCCTCCGAAAATGTCACTCCTCGACCATCTCCCCCGAGACATCACCCACAAATCATGCCTCCGACCAGTCACGCGAAAGGGTACAGAGCGGTTTACGACCCTGAATTGGACAACAAGCTCACTGAGAAAGAGAAGAAACGCGGAAAAGTCAAGATCAGGTCTTTCGGGACCGAGGTACGTTTGGACATTTTATATGATTTGCTGAGCTTGTTGATACCTGCCACAACACAAACCCGCTCTGTACCCTGAAGCTGACGGGTTGAATAGCCACACCAACAAACTCCGGGTCCCGATCCCAGATTGGCCATCAGTGGTTACACGGCTGGCAAGGCCGTACCTCTGAATGTTGCTTCGAAAACAAAGTTGCGCATCGCACCATACGTCTTGAAGCCGTATGCGTACGACAAAGCTTCGACCATTGGACCTTCTCCACCAAAGCAAATTGTCGTCCACAGTTTTAATCCACTCACGTCTGAAACACAACTCAAGTCATTTTTCGCGACCTTTGGAGACATCGCCGAGTTTCATAATCAGACAGATCCGAATTCTGGAAGTTTTTTGGGAATCTGTCTGATCAAGTACAAAGACAGCAAACCACTCAAGGGTGTCCCGGTGTCGGCTGCCAATGCCGCGAAACGCGCCGAGAAAGAAGGGCACAACGAGCGCATTGGTTTGACTCAAGTCAAAGTCGAGCGCGACCGCGAAGGGCGCAAATGCAAGAAGTATGTCGACTTTAAGCTGAAGCGTGTGCGACAGGAGATGGAGAAAGAAGCCGCCCGAAACGGTCCCCGCGCGACTCTGGTAGCAGCCGATCAAACGACACCCGTACCGCCACCTCCGCCGCCGCCGCCCAGTACATATGAAGGAGCACCTGCGCTCCCGGTGAATGCCCCCAAAGCGCCCAAAGGGCCAGGGTCAAAACGAGAACAACGGGACAGAGCATCTGTGTCAGAACAACCGTCAACAGCCAAGGAACGCGACTCGGGCCGTTCCATCATTGAATCAGAGCCAGTTCTCTCAAAGATCAAGCGAAAACCCTACATTTTCATCTCGCGTGATAGCGTACCTGTGCTTGGTACCACCGTGCCACATCTTAAGAAGAGATTCAAGGCATTTGATTGGCGAGAAATCCGCGTCGACAAGGCAGGATACTATGTCATTTTCGACGACTCGAAGCGGGGCGAGGACGAGACGGTCAGATGTTTCAAGGAATGCAACAACGGTCCAATGTTCACCTACACAATGGCCATGGAGTGCCAGCAGTACGGCAACCCCGACTACGTGCGCAGTCCCAGCCCCGAGACCCAGGCTATCCAAAGTCGAAGAAAGGAGGAGGCCGATCGTCTGGAAAAATGGGCCGCAGAGGATCTGGAGGAAGAGAAGAAAGAAAGAGCTGCAGATCTGGACCCTGTAAAAGGCGCACTCGAGTTGCTGCAAATTGAATTGCGCAACAAGATTATGGACGATATCAAGAGCCGCATCGTCATTCCGACACTCTACGATTGCCTCGATCCCGCCAGACATGTCGCGAAACGCCAGAAGTTGGATCTCCCCGATCCTGCAGACAATGAAAACAAGCTGCCCACTTTGTTGTTGAACAAAGCAGCAAATACTCCATCAACCACCGCTCGAACCCGGAACGGACGTCCTTTGTCTCATAGCAAGCCACTGCGACCACACGATCCCAATCGCGGGCGACAAGTCCCTTCCAATGTGTACATTGATGAACGCAGGAAGCAGCGACCAGCTGCTCGTCCCGTTCACGCCCGTCCTCTGCATTATCGCCTGCAGCATATGTTCCCAGACGACGACGACGAAGACGACGACTCTGACGACGAAAGCAGAACTCCCATGACGCGCGATACCGAGGATCAGGAAAGCAGGCCCCTCAGCCGGGCCAGTCGTACTTCGACACCGTTCAGTGTGACCGAATCTATCGATGTGCCGACACCTGCTCCTAAAAAGAGAAAGCTGGTACACAAGGAGAAGGAAACAATTCCAGAAGAAGAGCAGGAGATCTTTGCACCCCATCACAAGGAGCTCCTTGGCGACCTCATTCAGAAGATCCCTGAGCGGATGGCAACACGGGAGCTGGAGCTTGTTGTTCACACACTACCCCGGGACTCCAAGTTCCAGGAGCGCGCGCGCAACGAACTTCACACACGACAACGTGCCAAATACGACGTCGAGGAAACCCCTGCTCCATTGGTGGAAGTCACAAAAACAGACAATCGTGCAGCCATCAACGACAAGACTGTGGTTCAGTCTGATGATCTGGCCGTCAAGTCTGTCAAGAAGGAATCCAAGAAAAAGCGCTCCAAGTCAAAGAAACAGATCTTTGAGGAACGCGAGGCAGAACGAGCCATGGCCAAAAGCGTTAACAATTCTCAGACCCTCGAAGACGAAGGCCCGCTCGAGGATAAGGATATCGAGCTTGAATTTACCGAGAATATTGTTGAGGATGAGGAAGAAGCAGAGGAAGAGAGACCTCAGGTCGAGTGGGCTGCTTCTACTGACAGACCGCGCAAGACTGTCGAAGATGATGATGATGTATATCTGGACATCGATGGATGGAAGCACATGGTCAAGGATGAAGAAGATATGCGCTTCCTCCAAAAGGTTTTGGAAAAGGAGACCGCCGCAGACATTGGCGATGTCACTCTCTGGACCTTGAAACAGAAGGAGATCAAGGCACTCAACGTCAGCGATGCCCGTGGACCCGCCCCTGCCGAAGCCCGGATTCAAGGCTACTATGTGCCAAACCCTTCAGGCTGCGCGCGCACCGAAGGAGTCAAGAAGATCCTCGAATCCGAAAAGTCCAAATACCTGCCACACCGCATCCGCGTCCAAAAACAACGCGAAGAGCGTGAGGCCCAGGCCAAAGAGAATCCCAATGCCGCCGTCGAAGCCGCAAAGGCCGCCGCAGCCGCCAAACTCGCGTCTACC
Source organism: Aureobasidium sp. P6 (assembly GCA_003992365.1). NCBI lineage: Eukaryota > Fungi > Ascomycota > Dothideomycetes > Dothideales > Saccotheciaceae > Aureobasidium > Aureobasidium sp. P6. The sequence continues at coordinate 61,377 of RZIQ01000070.1, read as the reverse complement.
GCATCGTCTCGCAGCAACCGTGCGAATAACCGCCGTTTGGTCAACGACATCAACCTGCAGAAGCAGAACCTCAGCACGACAGGTGCTGAAACGGACGCCATCAAATTCAACGCACTCAAGAAACGCAAGAAGCATGTCAAGTTCGACAGATCAGCCATCCACGGTTGGGGTCTGTATGCCATGGAAAACATTGCTTTCAATGATCTTATCATTGAATATGTCGGTGAGAAAGTTCGCCAGAAGGTCGCCGATCTTCGCGAAATCAAGTACGACAAGCAAGGCATCGGAAGCAGTTATCTGTTCAGAATGGTCGACGACGAAATTGTGGATGCCACCAAGAAGGGTGGCATTGCTCGATTCATCAACCACAGTTGCACGCCCAACTGCACGGCCAAAATCATCAAGGTCGATGGTACTCGCAGAATTGTCATCTATGCGCTCAAGGACATTGCCAAAAGTAAGTTTGGGACCTTGCTGCCTCAATAAACGATACTGATTTACTACGTGTAGACGAAGAGCTCACCTATGATTACAAGTTCGAACGCGAGTACGGCAGCGATGACCGTATTCCTTGTCTTTGCGGTTCCGTTGGTTGCAAGGGATTCCTCAATTAAAAGAGGATTGTTGTTGTATATTACGCGGAGGAAAAGGAAGGGTGCATACATTTGGCGTTAGTGCAGGGAAACAAAAAACTGGAGGCAGGGCTCTTTCTTCCTCGGGTTGCATGGAATGTTGGGAGGAGGGTTTCTCTTTTCAGAACATCTTTCACTGTACGATAACTATCGAGTCGTCTTTGGGTCGTCTGGGCTGGCGACGAACTAGTGTCCAGAGCCAGGACAGGAGTGCATGAATGAGAAGTAACAAAGTTCCGGCAACACCTTGATGGCGAGGACATTAAGCAACACAATGCCAAGCATGTAAGGGTAGCCGGCACACACATGGACGCAGTGACTTCATTGGACGCGTAATTCAAGTAAAGGTCTGGCGGTCCAGCAGGCTCAAAAAGGCACTAGAAAGAATATTTCGGCCGGCTCTGCCAAGTCTGTGAAGAAATCCATGTCATGACAACGAGCAAGGCCGTGTCGGGAGCGAGAGCAAGCGTGGGGCAAGGACCGTGAGCGGACCTTGGCACTCCCCGGCATCTCTATTGAGAAGGAACAGCTGGCGGTTTCGTTAGCATCGAAGAACCTTCTGGATTTTCGAACCGGATACAAGAAGGCTGGGAAGGGACGACAGAGTGACACGACGTTGCATTGTTCCCTGTTCGCCGACATGGACAACGCGTATGTGCAATCGCCCTCTGCGGTGCTCAAGCACTTTGATGTTCAAGAAGGCTCCGGTCTTTCCACCTCTGCCGTGACGGATTCTAGACAGAAGCATGGTCGCAATGGTATGCCTTGAGGATTTGACGACATGTGCGCTCTAGCAGGAACTGACAGCATTGCTAGCTCTGCCCGAAGACCCACCAACACCGGTCTGGGAACTCATTCTGGAACAGTTCAAGGACCAGCTGGTCATCATCCTGCTGGCATCCGCCGCCGTTTCATTCGTCCTCGCTCTTTTCGATGATAGCGACGACTGGACTGTCTTTGTTGATCCTGTCGTAGTACGTTCTGCATGTCCCTAGTGAACTGAAGCCTGGCTCTGACCAGTACCACCAGATTCTCACCATCCTCATCCTTAACGCCGTCGTCGGTGTGTCACAAGAATCGTCTGCCGAAAAGGCAATCGCTGCCCTTCAAGAGTACTCGGCCAATGAAGCCAAGGTCGTGCGCAATGGCAAGGTCCAGCGCATCAAGGCCGACGAGTTGGTTCCTGGAGACATCGTCAAGGTGGCCGTAGGAGACCGCGTACCCGCCGACTGCAGAGTCCTGTCCATCCACAGCAACAGCTTCCGCATCGACCAAAGTATCTTGACCGGAGAGAGCGAGAGTGTAGGCAAGGGCACTGATTCCATCAAGGACGCCAATGCCGTCAAGCAAGATCAGATCAACATGCTCTTCTCTGGTACCACCGTCGTTACCGGAAACGCAACCGCTGTCGTCGTTCTCACCGGTTCCAACACTGCCATTGGCGATATTCACGAGAACATTACCTCTCAGATCTCGCAGCCCACACCTTTGAAGGAGAAGCTCAACGATTTCGGAGACTCGTTGGCCAAGGTCATTACTGTCATCTGTGTCCTTGTCTGGCTCATCAACATCCCGCACTTCAAGGACCCTGCCCACGGCTCTTTTACCAAAGGTGCCATTTACTACTTGAAGATTGCGGTCTCTCTCGGTGTCGCCGCTATTCCCGAAGGTCTTGCTGTTGTTATTACCACCTGCCTTGCTCTAGGAACCCGCAAGATGGCTGCTAAGAACGCTGTTGTCCGTAGTCTCCCCTCGGTTGAGACCTTGGGCAGCTGCAGTGTTATTTGCTCCGACAAGACCGGTACTCTTACCACCAACCAGATGAGTGTCAACAAGGTCGTCTTCATCAACCAACAGGGATCTGGCCTTGAGGAACTCACCGTCGAAGGAACTAGCTTTGAGCCTGAAGGTGCAATCATTACCGCAGCCGGACAGACTCTTGAGAACGCTGCAGTCTCGTCTTCTACTATTGCTCAAATTGCCGAAGTCGCAGCCTTGTGCAACGACGCTCGCTTGGCCTATGACAGCGAGAAGGGTGTCTTCAACAACGTGGGTGAAGCCACCGAGGGCGCCTTGAGAGTTTTGGCCGAGAAAATTGGCACTAGAGACGCATCCGTCAACTCTGCTAGATCTACCTTTTCTCCTGAAGAAAAGATTCACCACGCCAGCAAGCACTGGGAAACCAGTACTCCCCGTTTGGCAACTTATGAATTTGCTCGCGACAGAAAGAGTATGTCGGTGCTGGTTCAAGACGGCTCGTCTCAGCGTCTTCTCGTCAAGGGTGCTCCCGAATCTATCATATCCAGATGTAGATATGTCTTGCTTGGCACCAAAGGCACCAGAATGGCTCTGACCGATAACGTTTCTGCTCTTCTCTCAAAAGAAGTGGTTGACTATGGTAACCGTGGTCTCCGTATCATGGCCCTCGCCAGCGTTGACAATGTCACTTCTCCCTTGTTGAAGCAAGCCAAGACCTCTGCCGAATACGCCCAGCTCGAACAGAACATGACTCTCATTGGTCTCGTTGGTATGCTCGATCCTCCCCGACCCGAAGTGGCAGACAGCATTCGCAAGTGCCGTGAAGCAGGGATCCGTGTTGTCGTCATTACCGGCGATAACCAAAATACCGCCGAGACCATCTGTCGCCAGATTGGCGTCTTTGGCTCTGATGAAGACCTGACTGGCAAAAGTTTCACTGGTCGTCAATTCGACGACCTCAGCGACTCCGACAAAGTCAAGGCTGCCTTGAACGCTTCCCTCTTCTCCCGTACTGAACCCACCCACAAGTCCAAATTGGTCGACCTCCTTCAATCTTCCGGTGAGGTCGTCGCCATGACTGGCGATGGTGTCAATGATGCCCCTGCCTTGAAGAAGTCCGACATTGGTGTGGCCATGGGCAGTGGAACCGATGTGGCCAAACTCGCGGCCGACATGGTTCTCGCAGACGACAACTTTGCAACTATCGAGGCTGCTGTGGAGGAGGGCAGAAGCATCTACAACAACACGCAGCAATTCATCCGTTACTTGATCTCGTCCAACATTGGCGAGGTTGTCTCTATCTTTTTGACTGCAGCCATGGGCATGCCCGAGGCCTTGATCCCTGTTCAGCTTCTCTGGGTCAACCTGGTTACCGATGGTCTCCCTGCTACTGCGCTCTCCTTCAACCCTGCAGACCACGATATCATGAAGCGTCCTCCTCGCAAGCGTGACGAGGCTCTCATTGGCGGCTGGCTCTTTTTCAGATACATGGTCATTGGTACTTACGTTGGCGTTGCAACTGTCGGGGGTTACGCGTGGTACTTTATGTTCAGCGAAGCTGGGCCTAAGGTCAGCTTCCACGCATTGGTAAGTCACGCGAGGCTGTCTTTTGATGCAGTAATATGATACTAACATGCTTGGCAGACTCATTTCCACTCTTGCAGCATTTTCGAACACCCTATCGACTGCTTGATGTTCACAGATTACAGAGCCAAGACTGCATCGACCATCTCGTTGTCAATCTTGGTGGTGATTGAGATGCTCAACGCCATGAACGCCCTGTCTTCGTCGGAGAGTCTGTTGACGCTTCCTCTTTGGAAGAACATGATGCTCGTATACGCCATCTGTTTGAGCATGGCATTGCACTTTGCACTGCTCTACATTCCGTTCTTGCAGGGCATCTTCGGTATTGTACCTCTTGGCTGGAACGAGTGGATGTTGGTGCTCGGGTGGAGTGCACCGATTATTTTGATTGACGAAGGACTCAAGCTCGTGGAGCGCGTGTTCGTCATGACCAAGCCTGGCAAGCATGTCAAGCCCAAATCGGAGTGAAGGGGCGAGGACTATAGAAGACGATTGGGTAGTAGAGTGTGTCAAGAGATGAAAATACAAAGCGTCAAGACTACCAAGACTTCAGTGAATGCGGGAGTGCTGTTCAACTTGCATGGCCCAGCCGCCAAGGCCGATGATTGTGGCAGGAAGCAAGTGGGGATGGCGTGCATAAAAGTGGATAAGGTTGTGCGTGATGCTTGGCGGATGGAAATTCTACAGCAATGAATGGGCGACGGGCGACGCAAGCAACCACGCACAACCATGGCCAACACACTTTTGATCGAAGGAACATTCGAAGAGCTGAGCGAGGAGCTCGCCGTCTACATCGACGGGCTCGGCCAGTCGTCGGTGCAGTCAGAGATTGGCCCGCTGCTCAAGGACGGCAACAAGGTGGATGCGCTCAAGAAGATTGTCACTGCCAGCAGCGCCTTGAACAGCGCCCCCGAGAGAGGTGCGTCGCTCTCTGCTGCTATGGTCTGAGGTGCCAACTGACGCTCTCGACAGAATTCGTCGCCGCATACAACCTCCTCATCCACCTCGTCCACCAGTCTGGCAGCCCCGACATGTTCCTGCCCAAACTCTGCCAGAACCTCTCTGCGCCCATCCCCTCGTCGCCTCACAATGCCACCGGCCTCGCCCTCAACGTCCTCAGCACAATCTTCAACACCCTCTCGCCCGACCACGAGAGCCGCTACCACGTGCTCCTCGCCATCCTCAAGATTGTGCGCAACAACAGCACCTTCGACCAGCTGACCCCCCAACTCGCCCAGCTCGAATCCTGGCTCCAAGCATGGGACATGGACTCTGCCGACCAGCGCAAGTTGTATTTGGCCGTCAGCGATGTAGCCACCGAAGCCAGCGAAGACGAGCAAGCATACCAATACCTGCTCAAGGCCCTGCGCACCACTCAATCGCAACAAGACGCCCAATCCGACGACGCAAAGGCCCTCTCCATCCGCGCGCTCAAGCAATCCCTCGTCTCGCCTTCGCACTTTGACTTTCACGATTTGACCCAGCTCGACTCGATCCAGGCCCTGCGCCAGTCCGAGCCCGTGTGGTTCGAATTGCTCGAAATCTTCAACGCCCAACAGCTCGACGACTTCCGCGACTTTGACGAGGCAAACCCCGATTTCTTGTCGTCCAACAACTTGGACGTCGCCGTCTTGGAGCGCAAAATGCGCCTGCTCACCCTCTCCAGCATCGCCGCCTCGGCATCCCAATCCCGTACGCTGCCCTACTCGGCCATTACAAAGTCCCTCCAAATCCCCGCCCAAGACGTCGAAATGTGGGCCATCGATGCCGTCCGCGTCGGCCTCGTCGAGGGAAAGCTCTCCCAGCAGGACCAGACCTTCCTCATCCACCGCGCCACCTACCGCGTCTTTGGCGAGAACCAGTGGCGCGAAGTCGCTTCCCGTCTCGACATGTGGCGTTCGTCCCTTCAAGGCGTCCTCCGCGTCGTCCGTCAGGAAAAGGAAAACTTTATCCGTGACCGTGAGAATGAGATTCGCGATGCCGAAAACCGTGAAAAGGGCAACAACGGTTACAGGCCCAACAAGCAGTACAGAAATGCCGTCGAGGTCGAGTAAAGCGTTGGAATGTTTTCTTTTTCTTTTCCCGTTTGCTCTCCCAGTGTTGGGAAGAAAAACGAAAAAAAAAGGAAAATCTGAATGTTTTCTTTCTTGACGGTTGTCTTTTTCTTTCTTCTATAACGAGGTCACAAAAAATGTATTTTCCGTTGTTTCTTTTTGACGTTTTTTCTTCTTCCATGCTTGCACTTCCCTACCGTGGTTATCAGACCAGCCGCACCCAGAAGTGGTGATATTTGAGCGAACAAGCAGACAGAACATCACTGGTGAGAAGAGGGACAATAAATACCCAACGTAATCTCAATACGAAAAGCAATCGCCGTGTCATTTCTATCATGACGCTTTCTAGCAAAGCCATACTCTATTGCATCCGAGCAATCCCTAACAAGCAGTCAACCACTCATCCATCGCAGGTTCCCGTAACATCTACAAAGCAGCAATAGCCCTCCTCAACACCTCAAGGCCTCTCTCACCAATACCTTCCTGACCATCAGGAACCTCCCCATCAGCAGTCTTGAGCATCCATGCGACATCACTCAACAGACCAAGAGGCAACTCCCCCTCTTTACGCTCTTCAGCACGAATCTGCAAGCGTCCGGTATACTCCCACTCCTTTGCAGCATCTTCGGCGCGTTGGATGACCGTATCAGGAATCCCGCACATGGCTGCGCAGTGCATGCCAAAACTGCCTTCGGCCACACCGGGCTCGAGCTTGTACAGGAAGGTGATGCGGCGTTCCGTATCATCGACCATGATGGCCATACGCTTGGGTGAAATTTCCGGGTGCGAGCTGAATTCTGTGGCGAGTGAGTGGTAGTGGGTTGCAAAGAAGCCGATGCAGCCGGTATGGGTGGCGACGTGATGGAGGACTGCTTGTGCGACGGCGACACCATCGTGACTGCTCGTACCGCGACCGAGTTCGTCGAGAATGACCAGTGATCGAGGCGTGGCTTCGGACAAAATCTTCTTTGTCTCGCTGAGCTCCACCATAAACGTACTCTGGCCAGCCAGAATGTTGTCGTGGGCTCCCAGACGTGACATGATACGGTCAACAGGAGTCATGCGTGCTGCAACGCAAGGCACGAAGCAACCAACCTGAGCGAGAATGACAGCGATACATGCCATGCGTAGCACGGTACTCTTACCAGCTGCGTTGGCACCAGTCAACAGATCAATGCTCGGATTCTCGCCACCAAGAGCAATATCGTTAGGGATAAAGTCTGAGACTGTGTTGAGCATACACGGGTGACGAAGCTCAGAGAACTCGAGCACACTACGCTCCGAATCGACAAATTCTGGTCTGCAGCTAGGTTCTCCGAGCGATGCAGATGCCTTTGACAGGGAGATGAGACAATCCAGGTGAGCAACAATCTTCACTGCAGCAAGCCAAATGGCGTAGTCTTGATCAAAGCGAGCGTAGAATCTACCAGCAACTTGCTTGACAATCTGTGCATGTGTCTCCTGTGCTTCCTTCAGATCCTGGATGAGGCTCTCTAATTCGGGGAAGTAATAGCGCTTTGCCTTGGCTGTCGACGACATTTGTTTCCAGTTTTTGGGAATGTTCTTGGTCTTGATGGGAACTTCGATCTGGTATATCTCCTTGCCGTTGTCAGTGTATTTTGCAGCAGAGGTGCCCAGCTCATCACGACATCGCTTCAGAAGCGACTGAAGTTTGGCCTCGATTTCGCTGATTGTGTTTTGACTGTCATCGAAGTCTTCCTCGACACCTGCCTGAGGCACGAGGAGATTCTGTTCTTTGGCCTGATCACGGTCAAAGGCATCCTTCCAATGAGTCAATGCTCCAGCAAGATCAGGCATTGAGGATATGAGTTGACCAAGTATGCCTTCACCTTCGCCAAAGCTTGACAGCAAGCTCATCGTGTATTCAATCTGCTCAAAGCCTTCCAGTACCTTGACAAAGTCCGATGCTCTACATCTGCCGGCGTGAACACGGGAGATGAGACGTTCGAGGTCAGGAATCTTGGACAGAGAGGCTGTGAAGCGGTCGGTGATAGTGAGATCAGCATTGAGCGCCTCTACAGCGTCAAGACGAGCGTTGATTTTGGCTGCATCTGCCAAAGGATGACAGACCCATTGGCGCAGCATACGTTTGCCGAAAGGTGTGATACATCGGTTTAGCATAGCAAAAAGGGTGCCCTCAACACCACCATCATAACTGTTGGCGAAGATCTGTTTGTGTGTCAGTAAGATTTTCAGTCAAGATTCTCAACTCTGCTTACCTCAAGATTGATCAAACTCTGTCCGTCGAGCACGAGACTGGAAGCCTTTCTTATCGGATCGTACCAGTTGAAATTGCCAAGCGTTATCAGATCACGCTCGATCTTGAGTGTCTGAAGGTACGTGATCAAAGCACCCAAGGCAGAAAAGCAAAGCTCCTTTTCTCTGGCCTCTCGTAGGATAGCAGGCCAGGCATCAGCATCTTCGGCATTTTCGGACGTAAAGTAGTGCTCTCCTGTGATTTTGAGAGCGGTCTTGTCGGCGGTCAAGAATTCCTTGTCCGGCTTGAGGTAATTCCAAAGACACGTGGGGCTGGTGTTGTTCTTCAGAATACGTACAGCCTTCGACGAGATGCACGATTTCTCGAGAAGAAGCTCACCAGGTCTCGTCTGAGCAACAAACGTTTCGAACTTGGTCATGTCGACATCGTCAACAAAATCACACAGCTGGAATTGGGCTGTTGCAGTATCGACGAACGCAATACCAAAGGCGGGTAGACTGTCGACTTCACGTTCGATAATGGCAGCGCAGTAAGTCGACATGTCGTCCTGCAACATACCACCATCTACAAGTGTTCCAGAAGTCAAGACCGAGGCCAGCTCGCGACGAATGACTTTCTCCTCCTTTTTTGGCTTACCGCCCTTGCCAGTCTTCTCGTCTCTCTCACGCATATCTTTACCAAGAGCCGTCTCCATCTGATCGACTCTGGCAATCTTGAAGCCTTTGGCAACAAATTGATTGGCCCAGTGATCAAGAGAGGCTTCGGGGACACCAACCATGCGCATGTTGACACGATCGGTCATTTTGAGGTCGAACAGTTGATGACCAACAGTAGCATCATTTTCGTACAACTCATAGAACTTGCCTTTCTTGAAGAAGACAATCGTGTCCCAGAACTTTGATTTGATCTCCCAATACTGCTTCTCGAAAGGCGAGAATTTTGACCATGCCAAGGGAGGAATGAAGAGAGTGCGTGGGTCATAGTCTGGGCTGCCGGGCTTGTTGCGATCTGCATCCATGATATCTGCCAGCCAGGGGTAGCGTTGATCGGGATCCGACATGTGTGCCTTTTGCTTCTTCGGAGGGCCTGTCTGTGGCTTGCGTTGAGGCTTCTGTCTGTTGGCATATGGTTCAACATTGTTCGGATCAAAGTTCCACTGCTGGGCGGTCGACGTGGAAGGTATTTCGGGACTCTGGCTCGGTTCGTCTTCTGCGATAGGTGTAGGCTGCATTGAAGGCTTCCGCGACTGACTCGACTTCTTACGTCTGACCGGAGCGTCGTCTTCAGAAGCATCATCATCGACAACAAAGTCATCCATATCGTCTTGATCGGCAGCAGCCATCAAGGCTTCAGTGGCATCGTCCATGGCAAACTCATCGTCCGAATCGTCGTGCAACTTCCTTCGCTTGACGGAGCGTGCTGTTGTGTTGGAGGAGCGTTGGCGAAGCACGGGCTCGTCGTCTTCATCATCGGATTCGGCATAGTTGACCTTCTTCTTGCCACTGCGGACGGGGCTCGAAGATGAAATGGATGGCTTCACCAAGGGCACTAGTATGGTCAGCAGTTGCTTGATCTGGATGGATTGTGACTGAGCACACCATTCTCTTTACCATTGAAGTTGGAAGGAGCAGGTGATGACTGAGGAGGAGGGCTCGAGGCAGCTGTAGCTTGACTGGGAGCAACGGGAGATGAAGCAGGCGCAGTCTTGCGCTGGAAGAAACCCAGAATACTCTTCTGCTGCTTTGCTGATTGTGATGCCGAAGATGTCGATTTCTGTAGTTTGGGAACACGAGGTGTAGCAACCTCGTTGCCCTCAATTCCTCGAGCCATTTTGAGCCTGATCGGACTGGCAGTGTCGAGACAATATGTGTGCGTAGACAACCGAAAAGGAAGCCTGGTCGCCTTCGCTCTGGGAGAACGCGTGGGGGTACGCGTTTCAATTTGGCGCGTGTCAGATCCACAAATGGCAGGTGCTATCGATAAGCCTTGCCTTGGCTCCGACCTCGCTCTTGCCCGAACGCATACCACAAGCAAACTGCTCAACACTCATGAATCTTTACAAGACATTGTGAGATTGCACAGGGCCGCTCGAAATTCTCGTAGCTTTCTTTTGGATGTCCGACGTGAGGTCTAGTACCACATGTCACCCTTGTTTGCGATACAATGCATCGCGATAGTGATGGTCCTTGAGAAACTCAATCCAACAGGCATTTTCCCATAGATCCTCTTCTATCTTTTGTGCTCACGAGACCACCTGCCTCATTCGAACCCTATTGTAGCAGAGCGGTGCCAGGGCAAGAACCGAGATGATCTACGGCTTGTTCGCTACAAGGCAATTTTCACCTGCTTATCAACACTAATGATAGCGCTAGTCAGGTCCCACATGCAGTCTTCGGAGATCGCCAGCACTTCAGCCGTAGTGGTATGCATATAAATCTGTACTTGCACCCATTCAGTGACCGTACTGTCCACCACCAGTCATCATGCCGTCCCTCTCTTCATTAGCCCAGCTTGCTCTTGCTCCTGCTGCCGCTCATGCCTTTAATCTGTATGAGCACCTAGGCAACCTCTCGCCTTACTTTACTCCTGCCAACACTCCAGCATCTTTGTTGTCAGGAATCCCAGAGGCTTGTTCTGTTGACCGTGCCTTTTTGGTACACCGACACGGTTCACGCCAACCCATCTCGTCAGAGCTGCCCACCATCCAGAACTTGTCCTACTACATCAACAACAACACTGCTCTATTCAAGAACCCTCAAGACCAATTGCCATCCGAGTTCTCCTTCCTCACCAATGGTTGGTCTAGCAGCTTCACCCTCAACAATCTCTCTGCTTCAGGTCGCCAGCAATTATTCGACCATGGTGTCGCCCTCCGCCTGGACCACCCTAACCTCTACACTGATACAGTCTTGGCTGGCGACCAAGATCGTGTAGTAGAGAGTGCCCAATGGTTCATGGACGGTTACTACGGCCGTTATGCCGAGGACGTATCAGTCTTGGACAAGATTGCAGAAGACAATTTGACCATCTCATGGATCACTGCGATGGACACCTGCAAGACCTGGGAGTACAGCTCTGGGAATGATCTCGTAACCGAATGGGGTAATGTCTATCTTCCCAGAGTTTCTGCTCGCATCAACAAAGTTCTTTCCAAGGCATACCCAGGCGTAGCTTTCACGCCTCAACACGCACATGGTGCTCTTTGGGCATGCGCCTATGGCACTGCTGTCTATGGTGTCGGACGTAGCCCATGGTGTGACGTCTTCAAACAGCAAGAAATCCTCGACTTTGAATATGAGCTCGACCTTCTGATGAGGGGCGCATTCGGCTATGGACTCCCCAACAACCAGGGTCCTATCCTCGGTAGCCTGCTTGTCAGCAACCTCACCACTTTTATGCAAAATCCGGGAGCCCAAAACCTTTCTCTGAACTTCGCTCACGACACGACTATCGATCTGGGCCTGACTGCTCTGAATCTTGCCCACGACGAAGAGTACCCCGCCAATGGTCCTCCAAGCCCCAGTCGCCAGTGGAGGACGAGTACACAGGTTCCGTTCGCTGCCCAGATGCTCTTCAAGAGGTTGACTTGCGGCAATGAGACCAGGATCCAGCTCGAACTCAACGGAGCCAACTTTGATCTGAGTCCTGTTGGCTGCACATCTGATTATCACGGCACTTGCACGCTCCCTGATTTCATTGGTTCGCAGAGTGTACAGAAGGCCTTGAACATTACAGATGGCGATGCCACCTGGACACGTGCGTGCACATAAGATCTAGAGATGGACAGATTTGTATCTAGAATAAAACTGTAGCTCCGTCTCGATAGGTGCATCCAGGATCATTTCTCTCGGACAGGTCCTCCTACCATTTTCAAACGGAGTGTATATTTCCCAATTACGTCGTCTTTTTGGCAGCTTTTTGAATAGTCGCGAGGAAGCTGAATGGAACAGAGTGAATGGAAAAAGGTAATGGAGTTTATGCTGTAGTCTATATGCAAGCTATGAACATGGGTATACAAAAACGATCCGATACACATTAAGAAGAGGAATATATGTCATAAAAGGTTTTGAGTCAAGAAAGTCTAGAAAGAGAGGGTGAAAAATCGCTGCGTCAAAAGAAAAAAAGAAAAAGAACAGCAGACTCGCTTTAACGAGAAGGCAAAGTGCCGTTGTTGATGTAGACCAAGATCCTGTTGGAGCCACCACAAGCCTCGGTCTTGTTGCCGGAGCAAGGGTAGTTGCATCCAGAAGTCAAGGGGTCAGATCCAGCAATCAGACTGCTGCTAGGAGCCACCGAACCACCATAACACTCGGAGTAGTACTCGGCGCCACACACGCGGAGGCCACTCTTTGCGCAAGCGTCAAGGCAGTTGGCGATGGTGGCATTGTTGGAGCCGCCGGTCATGCTCATAGTCTGCGGCAACACACGTCCGCTGCCACCATCGACATAACAAGCCATCAAGTTCCACGAGCCATAACTGGCCCTTGCGCTGAACTTTTGAGTCCAGCTGTTGTCGACGTACACCGAAAGACGGTTTCCGGCACCGCAGGTCTGCGTCTTGTCGCCGCTGCAGGACATGCTGCAGTCGGTTGCTTTTGTGCTGGTGGAAGGGGCGGTGTTGGCGCACCAGCACTCGCTTCCGTATTCGGTGCCGGCGTACTTGTAGCCGAGGCTTTGGCAGGTGGAGGCGCATTTGTAGGGGGTGTTGTCGCTGCGTGAGTAGGCGTTGTAGGCGAGGGCGCGGGTGCTGCCGTCGACGAAGCAGCCGTAGGAGGAGAAGCCTGTGGGCAGAGAGAGGGTGGTGGATGTGGCTGAGGCGGAGGCGGTGGACGTTGAAAGAGTGGTTGCTACTGAGCTGCTTGATGAGCTTGTTGAGCTTGCGCTGTTTGACGAAGAGATCACGCTGCTGGAGGAGGAAGTAACGCTGGCGGAAGAGGTAGAGACGGTGCTGCTTGATGAGGTAGAAGCAACACTGCTGGAAGAAGAAGTTGCAGCGCTGCTGGAAGAGACAGTGCTGCTGCTCGACTGAGAAGTTGCGCTGGCGATTGACGAGGTGGAAACTGTGCTGCTCGACGAGGAATCAGTGCTGCTGGAAGAAGAAACAGCGCTGCTTGAGGTAGAGACGGTGCTGCTTGAAGCAGAGACAAGGCTGCTCGACGAAGAAACCGTGCTGCTCGACGAAGAAACCGTGCTGGACGATGAAGATGGGGCAGCCGACGATGATGACGAAGATGCTGAGCTGCTACTGGCCAGGTTCTGCTTAACCTTGACAGCCGAGATGACATTGTTTCCAGAAGCAGGGTAATCAGCCATGCTTTGCTTCAACCAACAAGTACCTGAGCCCTGGCCATAGGCACCGCCAACGTAGGTGAATCCTTGGCAGCCAGTCGAAGCTGCGGCATCACAGGCTGCCATGCAGTCAATGTATGATGAAGAAGCCTGAGTGTTCGAGTATGAACCAACGCTGTTGTCAGCAGAGCAAGTGACATTGTAGAGGTTTCCGTTGGAGTCAGTCACGAGCTGGCCATTTGCCTGGGGGCAGAGAGTGGCAACCGACGAAGCTGTAGCAGACGACGAGACGGAAGTTGATGATACAGTGCTCGAGACTGCAGAGGTCGAAAGGGCGCTGCTTGCTGAGCTAGATGAAGCCGAGCTCGACGAACTTGAGACAGCCTGCTTCAAGAAACCGGCAATGTAGTTGTTACCACCGGCAGAGCTTGCACTTCCTCTGGCATTCTTCATCCAGCAAGTGCCCGAGCCTTGGCCGTTGGCCCCTCCAACGTATGTGAAGGCCACACATCCAGTAGTAGAGTCGCAAGCAGTCATGCAGTCGGCATAGGTGTTTGCAGCCCGGGCGTTTGCAAAGGAGCCGATGGTAGTGTCAGACGAGCACTTGATGGTATAGGTGTTGCCGTTCGAATCCAAGATATCTTGCGAATCGACAGAGGGGCAAAGGGTGCTTGATGCTGTTGCTGCGGCGGACGAAGAGGTGGCACTTGCGCGAGCCTTGACGGTAGCGAAAGTTGTTCCGGGGGCAGATGACTTTGTGCTGCTGTTAATCGAACCGTAATATGTGCAAACAGTTCCATCGAATGAGGTACCAACACAGGCGCTAGATCCTGCGCAAGTGTTCAGACAATCACCAATAACAACTGCTGCACGCTTCTTTGACAGAGTCAAAGTGGTACCGGAGTAGGTGACGTTGACCTCGATAGCGTACTGAACGCCACCTACAGTAGGTGTCGAGCCATCTGCATAGGTTGTGGCAGCAGGAGCGGCAGAGGTGGTCGATGTCGTGGCAGATCCACCAGTCGAACCAGATGAGCTCTTGAAACCGGAAACGAGGTTCGAGGCAGCAGCGCTGAAACTGCCCTGGCTGTTCTTGAGGTAACATGTGCCGCTACCCTGGCCATAAGTGCCACCAACATATGTGAAAGCAACGCATCCAGACGAGGAGGCGGCATCGCATGCAGTCATGCAGTCGAAGTAGGAAGAAACTGCTTGTGCACTAGAGTACGATCCAATGTTGGTATCTGAGGAGCAGCCAATAGTGTATGTGATGTTGTTTGCGTCTGCGATGGTCTGGCCATTGGTGGTGGGGCAGAGGCTGCTGGACGAAGGCGCTGATGTTGAGGCAGATGTCGACGCGGTGACAGTGCCTGTCGTCGAGCCAGAGGAGCTCTTGAACCCAGAAACCAAGTTCGAGGCGGCAGCGCTGAAGCTACCTTGGCTGTTCTTGAGATAACAAGTACCACTGCCTTGACCGTTGGTCCCTCCGACATAGGTGAAAGCAACGCAGTTTGATGAAGCAGCGTTGTCGCAAGCGACCATACAGTCGAAGTAAGAGTTGGCAGCTTGGGCACTGGCATAAGATCCGATGTTGGTGTCCGAGGAGCAGCCGACGGTGTATGTGATATTGTTCGAGTCTGCAACGGTCTGGCCGTTGGTGGCAGGACAGAGGCTGGCGGAAGGGAGACTGGATACTGTAGAAGTACCTGTGTTCGTTGGTGAAGAGCCAGCGGTAGTCGAACCCTGGATAATTGTCGAGACAGGAGCATCGGCGCTGAGCTGGTACACTGTCAGTGCGCCAGGGCCACCACAAAGCTCAAGAGAGTTTCCAGTGCAGAGCATGGAGCAGGAGCTGTCTGCAAGGATTGCACTGCCAGTAGCAAGCTTCGAGCCACAGTAACATTCAGCAGCGTACTCAATGCCAAAGTACTGGTAGCCATTGCAGAACGCTGCGCAATTCTCAAGAGTCATGTTCTTACCGTCACTGTATGAGGTAGCAGACAGGGCACGGCCGTTGCTGATCTCACTGTGGCACCCAGAGTAATAGTAGTTGCCGACAACTTCGGGGTTGGAAGGAGCTGAACCCTGGGTTGGGGCTCCGTTCGAGTAGATGGAAAGACGGTTAGACTGACCACAAATCTGGCTCGAGTTGCCAGGACAAGCCTGAGAGCAGCCAAGGTCGAGAGCTTTCTGAGTGTAAGGGCCGAGTTGTTTATCACACCAACACTGGCTGCCGTATTCCATACCAGCAATAGAATAGCCGGCTGCAACGCAAGCGGCGGTGCATTTGTCCACAGTGTTAGAGGTAGAGTCGTAGACCATATTGGCGAGTGTACGAGAGCCAGAATCGGTATAACAACCTTGGAAAGTCATGTTGCCAGCGTAGACGGTGTCAGACAGAGAGCTTGAACTTTGGTTGTAAGCCGGGTTCGGGTATGGGTCGTCTACATTGGACTGAATGCGAGGATATCCGAAATCGTAAGATCTCGCGCCATCACCATAGAAGTTGTCTGTGAAAAGACGAGCCTGACCAGCGGCAGAAGCCATCATACCACCACCGTCGTGTCCCATGGCAACCAAGTCGATAGTGTCGCAGTGACCCGAAGCCGAGCTTGGGGCTTCACAAGTAGGTGTCCACCAGTTGATGAAGTAGTAGAATCGCTCATGACGGTTGCTACCAGTAGTGAAAGGAGCGCAGCCACTGGAATCATCTCCCATATCAAGGGTACCACGAGCGTAAGCCTTGTTCTTGGATTCGTAGTTGGCGAGAACGGCATCGTCGCCAGAAGCAACCAAGTCGGTGTTGTAGACGCTGGGATAGGCAGCGTAGGCGCTGAGGCCATCACGCCATTCATCGTAATCTGCGCAGCTGGCAGTGGAAAGAGGACGGGATGAGTTCAACCAAACAAGACTGTTGGGGTTGGCAATCCAGTAAGTAACGGGTACAGTTACTCCAAGAGAGCTGGCAGGCTTGCCAACAGCGGCATAGCGCTGAGTGGTTTGGGCACCGAGAGAGTGACCAGCAACAACAATTTGCTTGATGTTGGGGAAAACCGACTTATCGGAGTAGTACTGAACGAGCTGATCAAGAACATCGTAAGAAGAGATACCAGTGGCCTTGGTGGGGTACTGGCTGGTACCGCCACCAGCCCACTGCGATCCCTTCCAGACAAGCAGATTGGTCCAAGATTGAGCACCACCGCTGGCCTTCTTCTTGGCACCAGGAGGGTAGTCCCAGTATGGGTAAGAGACGTTCTTGTCATCACCGTTCGGGAAGCTGGGTGCATTGATTACGACAGAATCGAAGTTGATGTTGCTGTCGGATTTGACCTGGGAGAGAGCACTCAACATGTTGGACATGTAAGTACCAGCATCACGGTTGAGACCGTGGATAATGATGACAGCACGCTGGACCTTCAAAGGGTTGATGCGCTTGCCGTTCGAGCCAAACGATTGATAGTTAACGAGAGTGAGGTTGTTGTTCTTTCCAGCAGGATCCTTGACTCTGAAGTAGGCCAGTTCTGAACCAGGAACGCTGGGGTATGTGACATTGGGAATAACATCTCCCAGGAATTGTTGTGCGGCGGCGTCTTGAAGGAGGAGTGCAGCCAGGAGGGCGATTGACTTCCAGAAGGAAACCATCATGATGAACGAAAGGAGCGGGCACAAGTCCCTTGGTAAATGAGACGACGGAGAAAGCGAGTGGCAACTTGATAGCAACGGTAACGGCAGGAAGATGGCACTTATATATATTCTGCTCTTTCAGCTTTTCATATTAATACGACATCCAAAGTGGGGGCCGAGGGTGCGGCCATCGAAACTCGGGGCCAAGCAAACCAGAAGCGGCTGAACATTAGGGGCGAGTGTGATTAAGAAGCTAAAAAGCGTGTTCAGGCGTACTAAAAATGAGCGCTTGGGATAGGCACAAAAGTGTAAAGCGATCTAAAGAGGAAAGCTGCAACCGTGCACGCGAGCCCGAAGAGCACCTCAGCTCAGCCATATGCACTTTGGCGAACTAGTGGTTGCGGTAACCTGCATTAGGCGACGCCTCGAACGGCTTGGGCACTCGCCATTGAGCGCTGAAGCGACCTTTGATTTTCTGTTCCTGCATGGGAGAAATCTCCGTCCAGGCACAAAGCTGCCGCTTGTCCGTTGGCAAATGCTGATGGACAAATTCTGGGCACTGTTCGTTGTGCGTGGTGAATCATGCCGTTGAGATGATCCGGCATGAGGCATAACGTGCTCAGGTTTGCCGAAAACGCTCGGTCCGGAAGCGTTGAGCTCGCAGCACGCGACAGACTGAAACCTCGCGAGGAGATCGAAGACATGGGAAAGCTTTCGTGAATGATATGATATAATCAGCGAGGGTATGGTGCCCCTTTGTGAACAAGACTGGTGGTAGAGTGAGTAAAGTTATCGCAGTTGCGCTAAAGTCGGCATCACCGGTGGACCGCCGGACACTACGAAGGCCACAAGCGACCTGAGCAGAGACAAGACTCCAAGGCTTGTGAGGCACGACGACGGCGCGGCCGAAGTGGCTCGTGTGAAGTGTGACTGGTGGGCTGCCATGTGGCATGATGGGGAGATTGTTTTGCGTATGGTCTGGATGGGGATGGTCGCACGAGGCCGTCATGGCTAGGCACGCGCGGGCAGCTGAAAGACGCGAATCATATCATCACAGCTGAAAAGAATACGCGTCGGTCGACCTTCTTGGTTCTCTTGCCTTTTTTGCGCGCTTTTGCACTCCGAATTGGATTCTGTCCAGGTGCGCTACGTCGCCGATCTGCCGACAGCACCCAAGAAAAGTACCAGTGTCCACCTACCGCAGGTGGCGCTTGGACACCTTCGACGGTGAGTTGCGGAATTCCATGCCAGAAGACGCCTCGAAAGCTTCGCAGTCGCTATTGAATGGAAGCATACACGCCTCCATGCATCCCTCCGGGTGATTAAACATGAGCTTCGAGGAACATGACGTACTCGTGGGGCACTGGATCGATATATTGACAGTAGTCAAGAAACATGTACATAAGAAGTATGCAAAGCAGAATATTGTCCCAAGTTTTCGAGTGCTGCAGCTCATGAGACACAATTGAAGCAAGGGAAAAGAGTTCAGCCCTCGGTGCGAGATGGAGGTGAGAAACGCGATTGACCGCTCCAGTGTGCTTGTCATCGAGACGGATCCTGACACTGTCGAGAGAGTCAAATTTGGCGTATGTGAGGTAGTCATCTGGTAGATCTAGCAGGCAGGCAGGCAGGTAGGTACAAAGCTCTGTAGAAGGTCACCCTGGCCACCCACGATGGAGACGCTGGACGCGCCGCAAGCGGGGAGTTTATGGCCGAAAGCGGAGAAATACTATGGCTGGAGAGTCAGAAGTCCTGGTCGCATCTTTTCCCGTGACCAGTGTTGGAGAGATGGAAATAACACGATAAGTGTTCTGCATGCTCTCTTCATGATGGCTACAGACGATTTGAGGTGGATGGTGGGAGCCGAGGCACAGTCATAACGCATCAATAATTGGGCTGTGCTCTTCAGGAGTCGTCAAATCCAAAGTCGGCAGAAGCTTCAACTTGAGTCGTCGTTGGGACAGCTTTCTGCCATCCGCATGCATCATAGCCATCCATCCATTGTCGCCATCGCCATCGCATGCGCGCTCCCGGCATCCACGATTCTTAATGTATGATTAGAGCTTGAGCTGTGTACGAGTAGAAGCGACGCGGGTGTAGAGGCCCAACACACACGACACTGCTATTGCGATTCGCGTCTGCTTTCGCAGCCATCATGGACCTTCGAACTTTGATGAACAACGATGCCGCTCCGAGTCGCTCTTCGAGTCAGCAAGAGGGTAGCCAGCGTGGAAGCTTTGCTCCTCCCCCTCCTCCTCCTCCTTCTTCGCTCCAGCAGAGGTCCTCGTCCGGCGCACACACTTCTCCATCGCAGCAGCAGCACCAGCAGCACCAGCACCAGCAGCATCAACTGCATCATCAACACCAGCAGCAACAGCAACAGCAGCAATACCATCAACACCAGCAGCACCAGCAGCCGCCTCCGCCGCAGGCCTACTATCAGCAGAGGCCTCAGCATCAGTACCAGCATGAAGCGCGCCCTTCAAATGCGTCGCTACCCTCGACGCCCATGGCCTTGCACACGCCGCAACAGCAATATACTGCCAGCCAATATCCCTTTCCTCCGCAGGCACATCACCAACAGCAGCAGCAGCAACAACAACAACAACAACAACAACATAGCCCGTCGCAGCCATATCCTCAGCTCACACCCCGTCAGCAGAGCCATCCGCAATACCCACACTCGGTGTCGTCCACTCCTCCAGGCGCACAGCGTGGTTCGCACCCCTATCCACCACAGCACTCGCAGCCCAGCACTCCTCTGGGTCCGCCTCTGCAACCGTACAATCGCCAACCTTCGCTCGTCCAAGCCCAGCACAACCGTTCCACATCCGGGGCATCATATGCTCTGCAACGACAAGTCAGTCTGACGTCGCAGTCACCAGCTCAATCTGCCTATCCCTCAGAGTCTCCGCAGACTTACGCAAAGAGACCATCCGTCGACTACCCCACAAACGTCTCGGAGCGCGACAGGAGCCTGAGTGTCAGCCCCAAAACGAAAGTCGTGCTTCCGACCCGCCAGAACAGTACCGATTCGTCGTGGACGGCCAAGGAGAGATACCCTTCACACGAGCCTTATACTGCTCATCGCAGCTCCCAAGACCAGGCCATATCCCCTCTGACTACAACCAAACAGTCTGTCAAGATCAGCCCTTCTCAGCCTCGTATCGGCAGTCAGACCCCAGGAGGTCTTCGCAACATCCTGAACGACGATCCCACCCATCAATCGCCTTTGATGGTCTCTTCGCCCGCCGCCGTACGAGGTCAATCAATACCTCCGCATCTTCCACAACATCCTCACTTGCATCACTCACAATCTTCACTTTCCAACGGTAGTCCTGTCCAGACCTTTGAGCCGCGACCTGCCATAAAGCAAGAAGCACCCGCAGCTCTCAATTCCGAGTCTCTTCTGCAACAGCCGATTGCGCCTCCTCAGGCCATGTCGCAACCAGCTGTTCCTCCTTCGCAACCTCCGAGCGTCTCACAGCCCACACTCAAACGCCCTGCTGAATTCGAGCCCGAGCAGTCGGTGCCTCCCAAGAAGACAAAAAAGGTATATGCCCAACCTCCTGTCTGGGCCCGATACGCGCCGTCCAACCCACGCTACAATGCTGAACTCGAACGCGCACTTGGTCCACCGCCAGATCCCACCCAAGCAAGACGACAAGCCCCTCGCCCAGCGCTGCAGGTAGTCACACCGCAAACGCAGTCTCAAGCTACGCTCCAGCCACAACCCGCACAAGCTAACGGGCACGCGCCACCGCCCAGTGCGAATGGTCATGGAGCGCCCGGTGCGCCCATTCATCCTTGTCTCGGGCCCTGGGAAGCGAGTATCAAGGGCAGCCTGGCCCAACCCGACCAACTTGCAATCCAAGTTGGGAAATACCTGTTCGAAGAGGTTCTTCGTCGGCCTGACATTGGAGTGGGGGATGCACGCAATGGCGCATTGGAGATTGAAGCCAAACTTGGTACTCTTGTCGACAGGAACACGGACCAGCGCATCCAGCTGCCCGTCATGAATCCAGCAGTACTCGATCGCAACTTGTCAGCACGACTACGCTTCGAGAGTCATATGACTGAGCCTCAACACAAGCGCTTGAACGAGTTCTTGAACCAGGCTGTCCAGGAATCAGTGGCAATACCCGGACGGCAAAGAATCGCGTACAAACACCGCCACGAACTTGACACTTTTGCGCAGCTCTCTCAAGCTGGCCTTGATGCGCTACCTCCAACAGCTCTCCACTATCTTGATCCGGCGAGACAGCGTAACACGCGTCTCCGCACCACGGTAGACGAACGGGCGCCACCTGGTTCGCAAGCCGTAATTGCACGCATAGTCAAAATCCGTCTGGCCGATCTCGACATCTTCTGTCCACAGTCACCCTTTGACTGCCGCATTAGTATCAACATCGAAGTTGATATGCACAACCGACCAGACATTGATCCAGAATTGATTATCGAGGCCAATGACGTGAAGCATGGAGAGCGCAAGAAAGACAGACTCAGCTACAAGCATCTGGCTTACAGTGTGGACCTGACGCAAGTCAAGAGCGCAGACGGACGCAAGATCCACGAGCTTGAGATTGAAATCGACGCCATCAGACTGCGAGAACAGGCCGAGCGGGAGCATGCAGGTCAGCCCAGTGGGTTTGGAGAAATGGTTCAAGGATTGATCAACAATATTTTGACATTGATGAAGGTGCGATTGGGGTGAAGCAGACGACCGAGCACAGTGAGGTCAAGATTCGATGGCAAGCATAGCTGAAATGATGAGCATTTTTGGAGCCATAGGATGGAGAGAATTAATGTTGAAAAGAGATGGCCTGGGCTGATATGAGATTTTTTGATATGCATGACAAGTATCATCCTTGCAAGGACCACACAGTGTTCTGTCTTGAGCGTGATTGATTGATTGATTGGTTGATTGATTTATTCATTTCTTGAGCGTAATTGATAGAAAGTCGAGTAGAGAGAGTTGTGGAGATGGGCGGATTGAAACAAAGGTGGGGGGGGGGGCATGTTCCGACAGTCGATAGAAGCCAAAGTCCAAGGGACAAATTATTGCCATCATCATCTTATCCATCACCTCTAGATTGCACGACGACGTGTCTGCGCTGCAGCCGAACATCGAGTGGACGAAGACATGGATTAGAGGCCTCGTAGGCTTGAGTGGAAGCAGACGGACCAGACGACAAGATCACCGACAATGACACGGCTACGACTACAAGCACTCGGCGAGCAGTCATTGCTCTGCATGCGATGCGCAACAAGGCTAGCACCACAGCGACCGCAACTATGGACGACACCGCGCCGTCACATGTCGGGCTCACGGACGGTCAGGCAGACGGCGCAAGAGTTGGACGGCCGATACTTCTGGGCCAATGGCTTTGGTTCCAAGATTGCTGGCATGCGCTCCAACTGGACCGAGGCCACGAAAGCCGACACGCACAAGGCAGTAGATGCAGTCACAACCACAGCAACAAGGACGACAGCGACAACAGCTCCCTCTCCCCGTCCGCGGCGGCGACAACAACGACAAGCAGCTCCTGACGGCGTCGTCCCAGAGCTGCCACAAGATGCATCCAGTGCCTTGTCCAGCATCGCTGCTTCGGCCGCTCCCTTATCCATGCGTCGCCGCATGGCCACATACCTTTCTCTCACCAAGCCGCGCCTGGCTTTCCTCGTCGTCCTCACCACGACCGCATCATACTCGCTCTACCCCGTACCCTCTCTCCTCTCCACCGCCGCCACACATACACCCTCCCTGAGCAGTCTGACTCTGCTGTTCCTCACTACCGGCACATTCAGCACAATCGCATGTGCAAACACGCTGAACATGCTGTTCGAGAGCAATCACGATGCCAAAATGACTCGAACCCGCAACAGACCGCTCGTGAGGAAACTAGTCAGTCCCCGCTCTGCCGTCATGTTCGCCTTGGCTGCTGGCGCCGTGGGCACCGCTGTCCTATGGTACGGCGTCAATCCCACAACTGCAATGCTGGGAGCAGCAAACGCTGTACTGTACGCCTGCATCTACACCCCGCTCAAACGCATCCACCCCGTCAACACCTGGATAGGCGCCATAGTCGGCGGCATCCCCCCACTAATGGGCTGGTGCGCAGCAGGCGGCCACTACATGACCTCCTCCTCACCCCAATCACTAGCCGACGAGGCCTCTGCTCTCCTCTTTGGCCCGGCATCAGCAGGTGGCTGGCTGCTTGCCGCTCTCCTCTTCGCCTGGCAGTTCCCCCATTTCAACGCCCTCGCCCACCCGATCCGCCATGAATACTTTGCCGCCGGCTACCGCATGCTGGTGTCTCTAAACCCTCGCATGAACACCCGCGTCGCGTTACGGTATTCTCTGCTCATGTTCCCCATCTGCATCGGCCTCAGCTACGTCAATGTCACCGACCGCTATTTCGTGCTCACGTCTTCTGCAATCAACGGGTGGATGGCCTATGAAGCTTTTCGCTTCTGGCGCAGTGGTGGTGGGGAAACAAAGGTTGCGGCATTGACGGCGAGGGGCTTGTTTTGGGCTTCGGTGTGGCATTTGCCGTTGGTGCTTGTGCTTGCCATGGCACACAAAAAGGGGCTTTGGGATGGTGTTGCGAGGAGTGTTAGGGGTATGCTTGGCTTCGGGGATGAAGAGGACGAGGATGAGTGGGAGTGGGTCGATGAGGACGAGAGTTGAGTTTTGAGATGGGGTGGGGTTTGTATGTTTTTTATGTGTACAGTGTGATGTAAGTATGCTCTGTAAGATTAAGCACCTTTATTATCATCTGTGAATATACCATTTCTTGTGGATTAATATGCCATACGTTTGTGCACCGGACAGGAGGTGTGTTGCTCCAGAAGCTCTTTTGAAAACAGCATATAGTATCATAACCACCAACGACAGAGACGGAGATCATTGACATTGAATCCAACCCATAGACAAACTGCAATTGAAGTAAACCAACAGGGTCAATCTTACCATCAAAATCACCAGGTTGCGTCAAGAATAAATCATCATCCACCTTCACAAAAACTTCGTTCAAAGCCATCACCCTGTCATGCCACAGATCATCCAACGGCTACGTTTATTCGTCCCTTCGTTGCAAGTCAATAACCCGTCGTACCACACTTTTCACACCCTTTCTGAGACCACCTTTCTTCGAGAGAATCTAGATCTCTTGACCAACGTACGAAAACAAAAAGGCTTTGAAACGGTCGAGAAATATGGAAAAAGTGATTTGACAATTGCAAAACTCCCCCATTTGCGCCAGCGCTTGATAGACTACTACTACTACTTCTAACAAAACCTCGTGCCCACGTTTCTTTTGAGAATAGTGTGGCGGGGAATTATTCTCGACCGGGCAATGGTTCTTTCTGCCCTATCTCGAATGTGACGAGATGGGTGATGTGTTTGAGACTTAGTACTGCTCTTTTCTTTGCGAATCCTCTCTTTCGGCCCTCCGTCTCTGTTAGCCCGTTTGTCTGTTCACATAAACCCTATCTCTCTTCTGTGGTATCCCGCATGGCCGGTATTCATCCGTTTTGGAGTCGAGGCAGAGATGGCGAGGAAAAGATCAAACAGAAAAACACATCTACCGCCTACGCTCAAACCAGCCACTAGAGCTCATGACGGCAACGCTCTGATCCATGACAATCTCGCCGATGGCGAGGTAGCGCGTGATCCACGACTTTGCGGTTTCGTTGTCGGTGATTTTGTCTTCGCGGAGACTGGGGCTGGGTTGTGATCAGTTTTATACTCTGTCTCTTTCTTTGCATCTGAGTTTTTTTCCTTCTTTCCTGACATGTGGAGGTTTTGGAGGAGGATGTGGGTGGATGAAGGTGAGATGTTGAAGCGTGTCAGGTGGGATGAAGGTGGAGTAGGAAAGTGGCTCACGTAAGGCCTGTGGATCGCTTTACACCGGCGAGAAAAGCGGATAGCAGGACGGCGTCGAAGGCGTAGTGGGTGAGGCGGCCGAGCTGTGGTTGTGTCAGTAGATGGTTCGGTTCATCGGTGGTGTTTGCTGTGGCCGTCACGTACCACCATGATGAGTAGAGTCGCGTGTGTAGGCGGGAGGATATGCAGATGTCTCTCAACAGTGGCAAAAGCCAAGTAAGCAATTAGAAAATCTTGATGAATCGAGGTGGTTTGTGTATATCGCTATATCGAAAGGACGTATGGACTTTGTTTAGTGGTTGCCTTGGTTGCTACACACAGCTCCCCTCTCGCACGGTTATGACGGCCTTGCGGTCATCAGGGTCTTGCTTTGGTGCGCGACACGGTGATTGGTTCCGGCTTGACAAGAGCAATCTTCGGCCCGGATCTGTCGCTGCTTCGGCTTCTGACTCGGCGAGCCCCGACGGAAACAGTCCCGTGTTCGGCGAGCGAGACACAATCTTTTCTGACAGCAAAACAAAAGAATGGTGCAATTTTGGAATTGGTACAAGCGAAGGGTGCTTTTGCGATGTGGACAAGTTGCAGGTCGAGTGCACGCGTTTGGAAAAAGCACTTTTGCTTTTGCGTTATCGGATGATGGCTCAAAATGCCGTCTTGACCACCCAAGCAGAGGCATCTTGATGTAGCACAGCAGCTCCAATTTATCGATCACAACAACCAGGAAGAATCTCACTCAAAGGTCTACCCCACGTGTGCCATCTCTGTGGCCGCTCGAGATGCTTGGAAATACGACGAAAGGCTAGGCGAGCATTGGTTGAGAAGGGGTCATTTGGATGAGGGCATTGAACCGGTGAGATAAACCGGCCAGCACCAAGTTTCATCATACAGCAGCTTCATGCTCTTTACCACGAACCTTGCAAAGAGCGCGTGAGAGACAGGAGAGACAGACATAGGTCTGACTTGTGAAATCTGCTGAGGCCGGATAATGGGCTGATGTCGAAAGGGTCGAAAGCAGGATTGCCCATGTATGCATCGGAGAAGGGCATAATTTTAGTAATTGGCGATGGCATTTGCTTATCACGGGCTTCACGGACCGAATGGTTGAGTGAGGGGCCGGTGGTTTACTGGACACCGAACAGGCTGTTTCGACAGAGATGGCCACGCTTTTCACAGTGGTCGCACTGGATTATATACAGAAAATAGAATTTGATAACAGAGCCGATATCTGTAAACCTTCATGAACTCATCAAATCATCAGTATCAGCAGTCGAGTGACCAGATTGCAACAATCGCGCTGCAATAAAAAAAACAAAAGAAAGCTGATACACGGGAGGGTATGTGCTCGCAGCGGGCTGGGTGTTACCCCGCGCTAGCTAAAATATTCACAGCTTCCCTCAACAAGCGCCGCGTCTTCTCTCTCTCTCTCAAGATTGTGAATTCGGTCTCTCTTTCTCCCTCTCCCTCTCTCTCCCTCCTTTCGCTTTCTCTCCCTCCTTCTCACCACCTCGTACCTCTCTCCCAAGACACACAAGATGGCCGACGCAATCGCACACCTCCAGGCTGGCCGCACCAGAATCGAGTGGCTCTCGCAGCTCAACACCGAGTATGCTCCCAAGCGCCAGTTCCGCCGCAGTTCCATCATCTGCACCATCGGTGAGTTGTGTTGCCAGCAACAGTTGCTGTACGCGCCCTGACAAGCTGCAGGCCCCAAGACCAACTCTCCCCAGGCCATCAACATGCTCAGAACCGGTATGCCCAATCTCTCCCAGACAAAGCACGTCATGCAACAACCAAACTAACAAGCTCAAAAGCCGGTCTGAACGTTGTCCGCATGAACTTCTCCCACGGTTCATACGAGTACCACCAGTCTGTCATTGACAACGCCCGTGAGGCCGAGAGAACCCAGGCCGGCCGTCCCGTCGCCATTGCTCTTGACACGGTAGGCTTCCTCCCGCAATCACATGCAGAGAGCTGCGCTGACAAGCGCCCAGAAAGGACCCGAAATCAGAACTGGCAACACTGTCGGTGACCAGGACTACCCCATCAGCGCTGGT
The DNA here is from genome assembly GCA_003992365.1 of Aureobasidium sp. P6. NCBI lineage: Eukaryota > Fungi > Ascomycota > Dothideomycetes > Dothideales > Saccotheciaceae > Aureobasidium > Aureobasidium sp. P6. The sequence goes on along the minus strand of RZIQ01000070.1, from coordinate 34,255 downwards.
TCCGAGATCAACATCACCACCGACGAGAAGTATGCCACCGCCAGTGACGACAAGAACATGTAAGATCCTCTGTGAATTCCTTATCCCACACCGAGCTGATCCTGGTCAGGTACCTCGACTACAAGAACATCACCAAGGTGATCGAGAAGGGCCGCATCATCTACGTCGATGACGGTGTGCTCGCTTTCGAGGTCCTCGAGGTTGTCGACGAGAAGAACATTCGCGCCAAGGCCGTCAACAACGGCAAGATCTCGTCCAAGAAGGGTGTCAACCTTCCCAAGACCGACGTCGATCTCCCTGCTCTGTCCGAGAAGGACAAGGCCGATCTCCGTTTCGGTGTCAAGAACGGCGTCGACATGGTCTTTGCTTCCTTCATCCGCTCCGGTGACGACGTCAAGGCCATCCGTGAGGTGCTCGGTGAGGACGGCAAGGACATCCAGATCATCTCCAAGGTCGAGAACCAGCAGGGTGTCAACAACTTTGACGACATTCTCAGAGAGACGGACGGTGTCATGGTCGCCCGTGGTGACTTGGGTATCGAGATTCCTCCTGCCCAGGTCTTCATCGCCCAGAAGATGATGATCACCAAGTGCAACATTGCCGGAAAGCCCGTCATTTGCGCCACCCAGATGCTCGAGTCCATGACCTACAACCCCCGCCCCACTCGCGCCGAGGTTTCTGATGTCGGCAACGCCATTCTCGACGGTGCCGACTGTGTCATGCTTTCGGGCGAGACCGCCAAGGGCAACTACCCCAAGGAGGCCGTCACCATCATGCACGAGACCTGCCTTCTCGCCGAGGTCGCCATCCCCTACGTCAACGCCTTTGACGAGCTCCGCAGACTTGCTCCCATCCCCGTCCCCACCACCGAGTCATGCGCCATGGCCGCAGTCTCCGCCTCGCTCGAGCAAAACGCCGGCGCCATCCTCGTCCTCTCCACCAGTGGTAACACCGCTCGCCTCATCTCCAAGTACAGGCCCGTCTGCCCCATCATCATGGTCTCGCGTAACTCGCGTGCTACCCGCTACTCGCACCTTTACCGTGGTGTCTGGCCCTTCCACTACCCCGAGTCCAAGCCCGACTTCAAGGCCGTCTCATGGCAGGAGGATGTCGACAAGCGCCTCAAGTGGGGTATCAAGCACGCCATCGAGCTCGGTATCCTTACCAAGGGCGACCCCGTTGTCACCGTCCAGGGCTGGAGAGGCGGCATGGGCCACACCAACACCCTCCGTATCGTCCCCGCCGAGCCCGAAGACCTTGGCCTTGACCCTGAGGCTTAGAGAGCCGACGGTTAGTGATATTGCTAGGCGTTGCTCCCTTTCTTTACCACATTTCCTTGTTCTTTTTCCATTAGTTCGGTTTTTTTACGATTGTCATATTCGGCGGAAGTTGCAGACAGGGGGCGAAAATAGATATCCGAGAATAAAGCTTCTCATTTACAGTTCAACCCACATCGCAGTTCGACCATTTGAATCAGACAGGTGATTCTGCTCTTGAACGTCCAGAGTCTGCTGACGCCAGAGCCCAAAAGAGAACGACCGACAACGAATATCAAATCTCGCCATGACTTGCAAATCAAGCCATGATAGCAACACCAGCAAGCACGGCACCAGCAAGAGGCAACAAACTCCTGACTCCATTGAGCATCGCCCACCTCTTCAACAACACATCCACATGCTCGCTCTCCCTCACCTCACCCTCTTTTTCCGCCTTTTCCACATAACCCAACAAGTTCGCATTCGTGGCACCCATGAACACAATCGTAAACGGCACAATTGCAACCGTGGACACAGCCGCAACTGCGAATAGAGCACCGGGTCTCAATCCACGTGCGGTCTTTATGCCAGAATTGCGAAAAGAATAAGCGAGCAAGGAGAGGCAAGATGCGGACACGAGTGCAATAGGTGGACAAGCATTCTTGCCCTTTTCAAAGGTTTGGTGCCAGAGTTTGACGGTGTGGGCGGTCGAGAGGTTGGAGGTGGTTGTGACATCTGTGATGGCCGGGATGGAGATTAGGGAGAGTGCTGAGATGGTGCCTGCGGTTCATGCAGCTTAGTGCTTTGGATTTCTCGAGTTAAGCTTAGGTTCTTGATCAACGCACCAGATAGCCATGCAGCGGAGGTTATGCCGAGGATTTTGGCTGCCGTGTAGGTGGTAGACATTTTTTTTGGTATTGACGGTGTGTTTTGTTTTGCTTGTTTTTTTTTTCTTTTTTTCTAAACAGATGAAAGAATAAAAGTGCTGATGGTAGGCTTCTCTTAATTTTCTCGGATACACAATGAAAGTGCTGATACAACGATAGAACAGATACTGGGCCGTATTTATCAACAATTCACGGACCGCATCGGACAAGCTCAAACACCGAGATTCTAAAGATTCTGTTCTACAGATTCCGATCAGATACGATTTTCATCGGTGGGTGCTCTCTTCAATTTCCGTCTACTCGGAGTGGTTGGTAGTCGCGGGCGGTTTATCAAAAGCCGTCCGGACAGAATTGACACATCCACGCGAGGCATTAGGTGTAAATATTGCTCAACAGGGAAACATGGTGTGATCTGGCGTCTGATGTTGGTGCAATCTACTGGGTACTAGTATGAGGAAAGCAAGTAATTGGCAGGAAAGAAATTAATTGGTAGGAACTGATTGTCGATGAAGGTATCCTCCAACGAGGCGGCGCGGTCCGAAGTTTAACCGGTGGCATCACCTGCACCTACCATCCACACGGGAGTCAGGACAACTTTGTTGCTGGACCAAAATGAAAGAATCTTCTTCAAGATTAATCCCCTCACAATGGGCGAAAAAGAGTAAAATATGTAGTAAAGATCTTCCCATGTACTTGTAGACTGAGGGATGACGCGGGCAGACGTTGAGGTTATCGCGTATCGTTGTATCCTTCCTGCCTCACTTCCGATCGAGGTGCCATGCCTTGTCAATCTTGCACTCTACTGCGCGGACCTACCCACAGTCGCACTAGAGCACAAAGCTGCATTGTGGGCTTATATGCACAGCGGCACGTATCTGCATGCGAGCAGCGCAGCCAGGAAGTCCCACTTGGCAATCTTGAATTGGTCAGAGGTCCCAAGATCCCTAGACTACAAAGCAAGGATGATGACCAGAAACTGCAAGATCGAACGGATCCAGCCCCCCATACTCCCTAGAAAACTAAATCGTAACATCAATTTTCTCAGTATTCCTTACCGTCTCCAGAGACCCAAACATGTGCACAGAAGTCCAACCGGCTCCACGCAGATTCAAGTGCGGACATACCGTTGACATTCCCGAACCCGGCAATCCAAACATACTTGAATGCGAGGCGGCTCAACTTAGCGGCACCCAGTGCCAGCCACCGAAGAAGGCATCTCAGGCCTCCAGTCACGACAGGCAAAACAGGGTCCACCATGCAGAAGGGTTTGTTGACGGAGGCGCATTCTTTGTAGTATCGAGCTGACCTCTTTCAGGCGGAAAGTCATACAATGAAGACCGGACGTTGACTCCAGGCGGGGTAAAAACCAGGGCACGGTAATCTAGAGGCTCGGTGAGAGGTGCTGGTGCACACTGCCGTATTTCGCATGCAAGATTCTGGATTGAACTGTATTTTCGAAGCCAGCACTTCTGTATGACTGGACCGAAAGTAAGGCCGGCTAGGTCGGGCATGGTATGGGCGCTCGGCCAGTCCGACCAATCGAAGCAATGGACTGAAAAAACTTGCCAGGTCAGAATCGAATAAATGACGGTAGAGAGGTAGAGTAGATCCAACAAAGCTGTTCCACCGTCTATATTGACTTTTGTGATGTCCGCCTCTGGCGAAACCAGCGAGCTGTTTGCAAAGTCGATAATGCGAAGATCAAATTCGTCCGTGAGCAGAAAATTGCGTAGAGCAATGTCTAAGACTAGGACTCCTCTCTCATGACAACGTGCAATGATGTCTACCGCTTGGAAAACCCATTGCCATCTCCAAGACATTGGTGGCGGTCCGTGGCGAGAGATGAGTTCTTGTAACGATCCATTCGGGTAGTATCTTAGCCGTATCCCGTTAGTTGTACACTCGAGACAGTCAGCAATGCCGGGGACATGTTGCAGTCGCTTGTAAACCGCTTTCTCAGCTTCCAGGGCCTCGCGGTAAAGGTCGTTGTCGACGTGGGCTTCGATCTCACCGCTCGGCTGCAGGTGTCCTCTAAGGTTAGGAATTTTCATGACGTGGTCTCCGTAACGAACGACAAAGCCATCGGCACCGCTGCCGACCAATTTGGCTGAGTCCACACGGCTGCCGTCGGCAAGAATAATACAGGCCATAAGATCCAGGAAGAGATGAGGTTACGGGGCAGACGGCAGAGAGGGACGACGATGCTCTTGCTGAGTACTGAAGCGCAGAGTGCCAGGTGAGGTCAAGCAGCTCTCGTGTTTACGAACCTGCATCGGCTAGGTAATGGAACGGAATAAGGAGAGACTTCTCGACTACGAAATCAAGCTGATGCAAGGGCGATTCGGAGCAGGTAACAGGCAGCTAGGCCAACGCTGAAGCTTGGCATATCACGGGCAAGCCAGGCTATCGGGTTTGTCTTGGTTTGGCGCATACAATACAGTATTGTTATACAGTATCCTCAATTGAGTTCAGCCAAGACGACGCTTTGAGCTGGCAGCGTCTTGACAACTCTTCAATCCTGTCACTACAACGATGAGACCTTATGTGATCAAACTTTGTCGTACGAAATTCTCTTGTAACGTCGGTGACCGGAAACAAGGCCAGTTCATTGAGCTTAAGTGGGTACAAATAACCATACCGGTCATGGGAGGCGATTGATGAAGCAGATGTTGCCTAAGACCATCCATCACTCTCCATTGGTGTTGCTTCGTTTTGCTAGGTGTTGATAGTGAAGCGGAGGGAAAGACAAAACAATTGTCGGGTTCACTATTAGAAGCAAAGTCGCAGAACACAAGAAGTCATGACTAGAAAAGCACGAACTGATGATGGACTCGACTGATGGTAAGAGGATCATAAGACGATGCCTTTTCTTTCTATGCCGTTTCCTCGCGAGGCATAGCGGAGCCACGTCAAGTTGGTTAATTTTGGGGAAAGTCTACTGAATCATGGCTTCCAGCTCGTCAGACGTCCTGACAATCTCAATGATGGGAGCCGAAGCATGTGGGACTGCTTGAGGTTTCTCCAATCTCAGGCGAACGCTAGTCTCGCGTGATTGTAAAGGTGCGTAGTTCATCTTGAGGACCTTGAGGACATAAATAGCCAATGACTCTAGCGTCTCGAACTCGGTAGGTTCAATAGCCTGGTCGAATGTGTTAGCACAAATTGGTCAGATGCAATGGGATGTTCTTACCTGAGTGATGATCCTCTCCAGCTCGGGGTATGATTGCGCATCATCTGCCTGTATCCTGTCTATCCACACACTGACAAAGAGCTTTTGTTTGGCCGTCCTCTCGTTGTCATTCAGACCAATCAAAGTAGGGATAAAGACACGAGACAAATGCAAGACTCTGCCAACATGATCCTCTCCCTCGACAAAGTAGACATAATTGACATAATCACCCAGCAGACTCGCTTTGGGCAATTTGATCTCAATCTGACACGACTGCACCAACGAATCGCCAGGAGGGGTGTCAAGAATGGTCTGGTGTATGCGATGTGCCAAATTATCTAGAGTCTCCCATTCCTGAATTGGCTTCAGGGAGCGCAGGTTTTTGGATAAGAGACCATAATGCATTGTGCTTTCATCCAGGGCATCTTGACTTGCGGCTGAGTCGAAACCTCGACGGAAGGACAGTGAGACGGAAAGGAGGACTGGTTGCTGCTTCTCACGACCCCAAGCGTCGACACCGCTTTTGGGAGCGTACTGCAACGACAAGTCTTCGACTCGGATGCCGTCGCGGCACCACGGTTGACCGTACATTTTTGAAATGATACAGTCCTTGATCACGGGATAGTGACGGGACGGTTTGGCGTGAGCTCATCACTCATCAGTGTTTGATGGCGGGCGGTTGGCGGGGTTCTGGTTGTGCCAAGACATGAGCTCGAAACATCTAGAAGGAGCCCTTGGCCATCAGGAATATTTACGACACACTCTCTACCTGCTGCGTCAAGCTCATCCTCGCATCTCTGCACGGTTTCCATCAGTTGATTGTTTCGTTTCTTTGATACCCCTTTTGCTTTCACAAACTCCACTGTAATTATGGCCGACGCACTCAAGGCTGAAGGCAACAAGCTGTTTGCCGCAAAGGACTTCCACGGCGCCGCGTAAGTGCACATGATCACCTCACTGCGCTCTCACATTCTCTGACCAGCGGGCAGTCAGAAGTTCGGCGAAGCCATCGAACTCGATCCCAGCAACCACGTCCTGTACTCAAACCGTTCCGGCGCATACGCATCACTGAGAGACTGGGAGAAGGCTTTGGAGGATGCCACCAAGACGACTGAGATCAAGCCTGACTGGGCCAAGGGTTGGGGCAGAAAGGGTGCTGCTCTGCACGGCATGGGCAATCTCGGTGAGTCTGTCGTGCGTCTAGAATAACAGACGGAATCAAGACTGACAATGCCTCAGTTGATGCCACCGACGCCTTCGAAAAGGCAGTAGAACTCGATCCCAACAACGCCCAAGCAAAGTCGGGTCTGGAAGCTGTTAGACGCGCCATCCAGGCCGAGGCGGATGCTGACGGCGCTGATGCCACTGGCGGACTCGGCAACATGTTCAACGACCCTCAGATGATCCAGAAACTCGCCAACAACCCCAAGACCGCATCATTGCTCGGTGATGCCGCCTTCATGCAAAAATTGAATCAGATGAAGTCCAACCCCAATATGATGGGCGAAGCTATGCAGGATCCTCGCTTCTTGCAGGTCATGAGTGTACTTCTCGGAATCGACATGTCCTTCGGTGACCCTTCGCAACAGCAACAACAGCAGGGTGGTCAGCAGAGAGGAGACGTCGAGGAGGATGTCCCTATGCCAGACGCTAGACCCAGCAAGCCTGAGCCCGCAAAGGCTCCCGAGCCGGAACCCGAACCTGAAGATGAGGAAGCCATGGCGCAAAAGAAGGCAAAGGAAGAGGCAGACAAGGAGAAGGCTCTGGGCACCGAGAACTACAAGAAGAGACAATTCGACGCCGCTATCGAGCACTACACCAAGGCCTGGGATCTCCACAAGGACATTACCTACCTCAACAACCTCGGTGCTGCCAACTTCGAAAAGGGTGATTACCAGGCTGCTATTGATGCTTGCAAGAGAGCTGTCGAATATGGTCGTGAGGTCTTTGCCGACTTCAAGCTCATCGCCAAGGCCTTTGGTCGCATTGGTACCTCGTACGAGAAGATGGGCGACCTCCCCAACGCCATCGACAACTACCAGAGATCGCTCACCGAACACCGTACCCCTGAAGTGCTCACCAAGTTGCGCGCTGCCGAGAAGGCCAAGATCAAGGCCGAGAGAGATGCGTACCTGGATCCTGCAAAGGCCGAGGAGGCCCGCGAGCTCGGCAATGCAAAGTTCAAGGAGGCCGACTGGCCTGCTGCCGTCGAGGCCTACACCGAAATGACCAAGCGCGCCCCTGAGGATCCTCGTGGCTACTCGAACCGTGCCGCTTGTTTGATCAAGCTTCTCACTTTCCCTGCCGCTGTCGATGACTGCAACACCGCTATTGCAAAGGACGAGAACTTCATTCGCGCATACCTCCGCAAGGCACAAGCACTCTTCGCCATGCGCGAATACAACAAGGTCATTGACGTCTGCAACGACGCCTTGGCCCACGACAAGGACGGCAAGAACGCTCGCGAGATTGAGCAGCAGATGCAAAAGGCCATGCAGGCACAGTACAGCGCTCGTGAGGGTGAGACCGAGGAGGAGACCATGGAGCGCGTCCAGCGTGACCCCGAGATCCTTTCTATCTTGCAAGATCCCATCATGCAGTCCATCTTGCAGCAAGCTAAGGGCGACCCTGCCGCTCTGCAGGAGCACATGAAGAATGCGGATGTGCGCACAAAGGTCCAGAAGCTCATTGCTGCTGGTGTCATTCGTGTTGGCCGATAGATCCGATGATCTTTTGGCTTTGTCGTTTTCCAGCGTTCCTTTTACAAAATTCATAGCAAGACATATTTGACGACCTCTTTTTCATTTGCTTGATGACTGTTTTTGTTGACTTTCTGTATGTGCACTCCCCTCTCTACAGGGCTATATTGTTTCATATGGCTCCAGCTTCGTCAGTGAGCGAACTGCTCGTTTTGACCAGGTATCATTCACGAATCCACGTAAACATGTTTAATCATCAAAACGTCTCTCCGACCTTGACACCGACTCTCTCTGCCAAACCATCAACCTCATCGGCATCAGTAGGGAACTCCTCAGCAATAATTTGAGAAGCATATTCCTTGCCCATACCAACCAACAACTCCACCAAGCCACCTCCATTGGTAAACACATACAAGGCCGAGTATCTGCTGGCGACCTCCAACGTAAACTCCTGACCCGCAGGCACAAAGATTGTTTCTCCGGCGCTGATGGTAGAAGACTGTCCGGCGACGGTCAAGCGGAAAGAACCCAAATCGACCAAGAAGCAATGGTGTGACGTGCCGAAAGTGAGTGTGTTGTAAGCCAGATACTGCGTCTTGATCGTGTCCGAACCCTCTAGTCTGGCAATGCTGAATTTGCCATTCGAATCCGCCTTTTGGCACAAAGGCTTGATCAGCAGACCACCGGCGGCATACCTCGGTCCAGCATCAGCCTTGAGGAAATAAGGTGTGGTCGCCGAGTTGGACAACTTGTTATCCTCCTGCGAGCACAAGACCGGCTCACCGCCTTCATGGTCACGCTTTGGGATCATGTCGAACTTCTCGGTCGCGGCGATGAGTTTCGGCACGAGCACTTCCATGGGGTTTCTACGATCACGCGTCGGGAACAAAGGACCCATGGGCGAAGCGTGGAAAGGCTCGCCGATGAATCTGAAAAACTCTTCCCAGCCGCCAGGAACGATCAAACCCGCAAACTCTGTATGCGAGCCCAGGATCTGGTACTGGTGCACCACGTTCGGGGGCACGGATGCAAAGTCTCCTGGCAGAAGCGTGCGGGCTTGATCGTTTGCCCAGACGTTCATGGAACCTTTGAGACAGAGGAATACATCGTGGGCTTCGGCGTGGTAGTGGAAGCCGATCGGGTTGTCTTGTTGGCCGCCGGTGGAGACGACGGCAAAGTCGCCTTTGGATTCCTTTTCGGTGACGAGCATGCGCATGACCGAGTTTGAGGTTGGGATTGTCCAGAGTTCGCCGCCGAAGACGGGGATCACGTAGCTGGAATCGGACTTGCCGGGGGGTTGGCTGAGGATTGGGACGGGCATGTTGGCGCTACCAGAACAAAGAGTGCTTTTTCTCGAGGGAAGAAGGAGCAAAGATGTGGTCTTCAGGGATTCAAGATGACAAAAGGATTGATGATCAAGGGTGGACGAAACAGAACCGGAAAGAAGAAAAGATATGGTGGGAGGACTACCTCAGGGCACAGTCAGACTTTATGTGATTGATGACCTTCCTCGATGATACTGCCGGCCAGATCCCACATTCTTGCCCTAGGTCATTGACCTATCGAGGTTACCTGTTCGTTGCATCCCAAACAAGCCACACTCTTTGCCCTGCACCCTTCTCGAACCATTCCGCTTGCGAGCCGAGGGCATGGTTTTTGAGTTCATGGTAAGCTTTTGGCAACCGCTGGGGGAAAGGCCAGTGTGGGGATTGTGGAGAAGAGTGGTCGTTGATCGTATACGAATGTCTCTTTTCACTGTCTATTCCATTTCATGAGCTTGGTCGTTTCCCTGATTGATGTCTTATTCCTTCTCCATGATGCAGAAACCAAGGTCCGAAATCTGGTTGAATACACTCCACTTTACAGAGCTCATGTTTAAAGTCGCGTCGATCCCACACATTCGCGGCCGGAGTCGTCCGGTGTGCCGAGCTGTGCCCTAACTGAGCCCTAAAACCCCTCATACCTCTCCTCCTGTTTGGATGCCTTCCCCACTTGCTCATCAATGACATTTCAGCCAGAACGTCTGCCGTCAAAGTGCGGTATGATCGATTTGCCGAAAGTCCGTGAGGGCTCATCATCGGTTAGCATCGCGTACGGAAGCTGGATAAGTAGAGCTCCGGCCGCATTCCCTGCAAGTACAGCGGCATTGTAGCACGGGACATCGACCTTGCGAAAAACACTCATAATTGTTCGACTTGTATCGTTCGTCTCCCGTCACCTCTGGCTTACCCTCTTCAGACGTGGAAATTCACAGAGAACGATACTATGGATCAATTACCCGCCTTTGGCCGCTCCATCTTTCCGGCTTTGTTGCCCACTTTCAAGGCATATGCAGCTCTGCACGAGAACAACAGAAGCGACATCGAATCAACCCCAAGAGAAGAATTCAGATACGGCTCTGACCCGCGTCAGAAACTCGACCTGTACAGTCCAAAGCAAATCACAGATGCCACGCCAATCCTGGTCTTCGTATACGGCGGAGGTTTGTCAAGAGGCGACAAACGTATGCCCAGTCCCCCAACTGCCGAAGGTTTGGTGTACGCAAACATCGGCCACTACTTTTCTGTAAGTTGAACCTCACAGCTCTGTGAATTTGGTCACAAAAGCTGATGTTTGCTTTCCAGTCCAGAGGCTTCATCACCGTAATCCCAGACTATAGACGCACAGGCGACGGCGGCACTTTCCCGTCCGGCGGTATCGACATAGCCGGCGCCCTCGAATGGACAAAATCCCGCTTTGGCTCTGGCACCCACGAGCTTTGGATCATGGGCAACTCGGCCGGCGCGGTACACTCTGCAACCTGGCTGTTGGAGCCCTCCCTGTCTGACTCGAGAAAAAGCGTGCAAGAAGGTTCAGTAGCCCTGCAAGGCATAATCCTCGTTTCCATCCCCGCGCATTTCAACCAAGCAGGTGCCGATCGTGCTGAAATCTTGACTGCGTACTACAAAAACCGCGTTCAAGAGGATTGCGCTGTCGGATTGGTTTCCAGAGCGGAAGCGGTGGATACCAAAGTTTTGGTCGTGACGGGCACTTTGGACCCCGAAGATGAGATTTTGGTGCCCAGTCGCGACTTTGTCGAGGCTTGGAAGCAGAGGCTGGGAGAGGATAGGTTGAGCGAGGTGGTGCTCGAAGGGCATAATCATTTTAGCACCACCATGGCTTTGGGCACTGGGATTGAGAGGGAAGAATCTCTGGGCACTGAGGTGTTGAAATGGATGGGAAAAGCTTGATTGGGGGTCTTGAGGAGGTGGCCATGTCCAGATCAAAGAGGGCAGTTGAAGGTTCAGACAATCACATGTTCAGCAGCGGAAATTCAGCAGAACGAAGTCTTTTTAATCGTCTCGAATGAATCAACACTTGACGAGAAGACCAACCAATATCAAGTCGTTGTCTCATGTTAAAGAACTCGACTGTATACTGTGATACCGGTCTGTTCATCAGTAAGACCATTGAGATTGTCCTCAGACGAGCTCTGCTATTGAGCTAGGCAGTATGTGGAATTTCTCGCAAGACAGATGGTCCAGAAGAGTTTTGGAGGTCAGCACCAGCAATCAAGGGGGTTAGAAGGTTACGCCAATTCTGCAAACCTACCTACCTAGCGAAGCGTTTGTGTCAAGGTGATACAAAAGACAAGACATGTGATGGGATATCTCACGCCAGGGAAACCCCCTGAGCAGAAATGTAACCCACATGTCTCAGAATGCAAAGAGGAAGGACGCGGCAAAACAACACTCCCATGTGTCAAAGGAGTCGGAAACCACATACTATGCATCACCCGGGGGAAAGAAGAGTCAGGAAACGAAAAAAAAGGAGTGATGGAAATCAAACAGTCATTATCATATTTTCAGAATCAACTGACGTCTTTGGGTGTGACGTGCTGCTCTTTGTCAGCCGCATCAACATCCGTAGGCGGTGTATCCTCCTTGAGCACATCGCTCGTCCACGTAGAAGTAGAGCTGATGCTCAAATTGCTGGCACGGTTATGCAGAGAGGGATTAGGCAAAGTCTCATGCTCCGACACGGTATCCACAGAATTCGGCGTCCCAGGCCTAGAATCCGACGAAGATGCAAGACGGCTTGACCGTCTGGCTGTTGCAGGTTTTGGGCGCTCTTTCTTGAGGCTTTGCGTACTGCTCATGCGGCGTGGTTTGCTGTCAGCATGGCGGTTGATTGTGTCTGGAGTGGAGCTGCGAGAGCTGGAGCGTGAGTGGCTGCTGTCTCTGAAGATGGTGCCGGGTCGGGCTTTCTTGTCTCGCATGTGAGGGAGAGAGTGTTTTTCGCGCAGGGCTTCGCGTTGTAGCCGATTCAGCTGATCATGATTGGGTCGCATGGGATGCCGGAGGCGTGCCCAACCTCGCCAGCCTGTCCACCAGAGCCACCCTCCTTCTTGTTTTGCCAATTGCCTTTTTCTTGTCTTGACTATGGCTCGTAGTTGCGAGCGTCTTTCGTTTTCCCTTTCCCAATAATTGTGGCGGTAGGTGTCCCAATCTTCGCGGAAGTCCGGCGAGAAGGGTTTTGGTAAGAGGAGAAGCTTGATGACGTCTCCGCCAGGGGCGACATCTTCCTCGATCCATCCATGACGGCCTCCGGTTTCCCACAAACCAACCTTGTCTTTGTTGTCGAGAGCGGATTTTTCTATATCTTTTGGCATGAATTCGAAGCGCATGCCTTTGACGTGACCCGATAGTCCCCAGGGGTGGAGGAAGTAAAGGTAGCTTAGAGCCTCTTTCCACCACGAGGCGCGAATGACGACGACCTTGAGATTGAAGCCTCGCAGGCCTCTGTTGGTGACGTTGACCCATGCTCTGGGCCAGCGAATGCCGCGCTCCCACATGCCGGTGCCCCAGACCAGACCAGCAGTGACCAGACCCCCCACCCAGCCTAGCCGTTCGGCCATGTCGACAACCCAATAGGGCGAGCCACCAGTTCCCTTGCCATCTTCGCGCGGGCGTAGAAAGAGGAGATATGTAAAGGTAGAGATCCAGAGAGCAAGAGCGGCCATCAAGACAAGGTAGAGGCGTAAGCGAGCTCTTAGGCAGAGGTACTGGGCGCGCAAGGAGGACTCGAGGATGAGGAGATTGAGCTTGATCTGCTCGGGCGACGAGGGCAGAGTGTTGAGAGGGTCGGATTGGGACGAAGGCTGCGGGTGGGGGGCGGTAATGGAGTCACGGCGTGGTTGAGAGAGCGACAGGGTGGTGGTGGTGGTGGTGGAGCGGCGGGCGGATTGGGCGACCTGGTCCAGCGAGACGTCAGGCGGCGGGGCGCCCTTGACGATTCTATCCAGCGTGGACGTCGACATTGCACGAGACGCTTCAGCTCATGATTGGGAGTGGGTGGTGACGGGATGCAAGACTGTGTGAGAGTCTGAGGGCGGTCCAGCAACGGAAGCGGCAATGACGGACTGCGGGCTGATCTAAAGTCCGTCGTGCCTGCCTCGTCATTTGACCCTCATGGCGACAATAAAGTCGTTGCTGCCTGTCGCTCCTTCTTCCTTTTTCCTTTCCCTCGTTTTGTCCTTGCTCTTCGTCCAAAATTAGCCGATTCCAACACTCGCGCGCCAGTCGCGCCACCATCAGCCTTGGGAAACAGGCGTGGATCCAAGTCAGCGAGTCCTTCAACAACGCCTTGTGCATCAACCGCCACCCGACCACAACCACCAAGACCCCCATGGCTTCCTCCGACACGGAATCTACTGGCCAGCGTCCAATGCTGGCCTCCCAACGCAAAGACCTTCCTTCCGAACAGACCAGAACTCAGGCCAAGCCTGGCTACTTCCCTCTGGGCTACAAGGACGGCTTCACCCAATGGGTGTGTACACTCTCCTCTGCTTCTTTGTACTCGTGCTAATCCGCTCTCATAGTGGGCTGGCCTCTCTCCTGCAGTCACCGAACACCGCGTCCTCTCCTTCATCCCCTACCTCCAAAAACCTCCGACACATACCCACACCGGCTCAGCTCCTGCCTCGGCTGCCGTCTCGACCCAAGACGTCACAAAGACGAAAGAAGACCAGGCTGACCCCGTCACAACTTCCTCAATCACCGATCCCTATGGCCCTCGCAAGTGGAACTCGGATCTAGTCCAACTGGCAGGAAAGAGCCGCTTTTTGAACGAGTTCTCGGTCGAGAGAGTTGGAGAACATGTCGACAACAACCTCGTCATGATTCATGGTTATGGTGCTGGCCTTGGCTTCTTCTACCGCAACTTTGAGAACCTGTCAAGATTGCCTGGCTGGAAACTCTATGCTCTGGATATGCTGGGCATGGGTCGTTCATCACGTCCTCCCTTCAAGATCCACGCAAAAGACCGTCAGGGCAAGATCGACGAAGCCGAAAACTGGTTCATTGATGCTCTGGAAGAATGGCGAATCAAAAAAGGCATCGATCGTTTTACCCTACTAGGCCACAGTATGGGTGGCTACATGGCTGTAGCATACGCTTTGAAGTATCCTGGTCACCTCAACAAGCTAATTCTCGCGTCTCCCGTTGGTATTCCCGAAGACCCGTATGCAGTCAATGCCGAACTGCCTGAACCACAAGACTCAACCATGGCCAACGAATTCACACAAGATCAAGGAAACTCGATGAACGGCACCAACCCGGACATTCCCGCCTCTGCAAAAACAGGCGACAACAACAACTTTCTCAACGCCAAAGCGAAGAGAGACGCTGCAAACAACAGTGGCAAGCCGCCCAAGAAACCCCTGCCCAAATGGCTCACCACCCTCTGGGACGCCAACATTTCTCCCTTCTCCTTTGTCCGCTGGTCAGGCCCTCTGGGTCCTCGTCTAGTGTCAGGCTGGACAAGCCGCCGCTTCAGCCACTTGCCAGCTGAAGAATCACAAGCCCTGCACGACTACAGCTACTCCCTCTTCCGCCAACGCGGATCAGGCGAATACGCACTCGCCTACATCCTCGCCCCCGGCGCCTTTGCCCGCAGTCCCCTGATCCGCCGCATTCAAGGCGTAGGCCGCCAATGGATCTCGGAAAAGCATTTTTCGCCAACTCCTGATGACACATCTTCCGCCCCCACCGGTCTGTCAAAGGTCCGCGAAACAGGTATCCCGGTCGTCCTCATGTACGGCGAAAACGACTGGATGGACAAAGACGGCGGCCGCGCCGCCGCTGAAAAGATCAACGCCGAAAAGCAAAAAGCGCTTTCCACTGCTTCTGACGAAGAAAAGAAACGTGAGAATGGTGATGCGAAGGTTGTGATCATCAGGAAAGCGGGACATCATGTTTATTTGGATGGTGCGGAGCATTTCAACAGTGTCATGGATGAGGAAATGAGGGACGTTGAGGTTCGGGAGAAGAGGTTGGGGTTCATGAAGTAATAAAGATGAGATGAGATACCTATTTGAGAGATTTTTTTGTGTGGGATAGTAAGCATGGGAGGAGTTGGAATAGGATGGCGATTGGGGGGTTTTAGACTTGGATATTTCGACAGTATACAGATGGGCAGCATTATTACTAGACTCTTCTGCAAGGAGGTCATTTTTTGTTGAACAATTGACGCAGATCAACATGTGGTTCTACGAGATGTTGGGAATGATGCAATGCATGAAAGCGTCAACGGCAAAGTGCGAATATGGTTGAAGGTCAGAAATGATCTCATTCTACAAGCCTCACTTTTGTAAGAAAAGAACAGATGCATTTAGAAAGCGAAACCCCCCTCCAGTACTATCAGCAAAGGTGAGGTTGAAGTCGAGGGCTACTGATACCAGCTCATAGGCCAAACACCATACGCATCATCTTGTCATCGTCATCATCGTGCTTACCACCCTTTTCCTTCTTGGCCGGACTACCATGTCTGTATCTCAAGTCAGCAAAGAAAAAAAACCCACTATCCGCAAGGAGAAACGACTTACGCAAAGAACAAGATCTTGATGGCCAGCGCAAGACCAAAATGCAACGCCACAACCACGACCAACAAAATCTTGCTCGTCTTTATATCCGTCGCGCCCAGCACGGGATACAGATTTCTAACCAAAAACACTCCAGAAGCCGCGAGACCCACGGCCACAAACACCCAGTTCAAGATGGAGACGGGCGACCACGAGATGAGTGCCACGGGGATCCAGATCAGGTTGGCATAGCCATACAAACAGACACATTCGAGCAGATTCGCAGACTCGGCTCTGAACCACTTGAGCGCGCCCCAGATACCCACGGGGATGAGGAAAGTGTAGCCGTAGATCAGACCTGCGGCGCCAGAGAGCAGGGTAAAGTCGTAGATGAAGTGTTTTTTCCCCTCTTTGGCCAGGTATTGCGAAATGGTGCCTGTCAAGAACAGAATGACGACGACGGTGGTGGCGATCCAGAAGGGACCGTACAGATCGGGGTTCCCGTCTAGCACATCTAGGAAATTGGACAGAGGGAAGATGGCGGCGCGGCAGCGGCGAAAGACTTCTGTGGTGTCGACGTCGAAGAATTGCGAGTAGAAGGAGATGCTCCAGAGATAGTGCTTGCTGTTTGCTGCTGCGGGGCCGCTGTTGGAGGTGGGCAGGAAGGAGTTGTTGCCCGTGGGCAGTTTGCCGCGGGTGGAGGGCTGGGTTTCAAAGTCTGTCGGTGTCTTGGTCAGACATGTTCTCCTGGATGCTGCGACGGAAAGATAGACTCACTGGACGAGTGGAATTCGAGGTCTTCTTGCAAGTCTGTATGGCCCAAGTCTCCCTGTTGCGCTTGTCAGTTCGTGATAGAACAAGGAACAGTGCCGTTGAGTACTGACCTCGGCGTCCACGTCAACTACCACATCGTATCCTCGGTTTGCCATTGCGATGGTCGTATGTGTGTTTAGGCAGCACCAAAAGTGACGGTTGGAGCATTCCCCTTGAAGCTGCCCAGCTTTCTCCTCCGGACACGTTCGCGCGACTCCCCGCTGATTGCTTGCGCGTCGGCCCGGCCGGAGGCTTGCCGATGTTCCTCCGACGTGCTCCTCGGACCTTTATCAACCAGTAGCTTTGATACTCTCATTATTTGGTCATGAAGCAGCTCAAAAGCTCATCAAGGCACTTCTGGCTGACATCAATCGCCGTGAATACCTGCGACACCACGTCGATGCGATTTCTGTGACGTTTGTTCCTCGAGCATATTCGACATGTCCAGCTTGCGTACATTGTTGGTTGGCACGTTTAGGTCCGAGCATAGAGAAGCATGTGCAGCTCCTCCTCTTGTCGACTGATCCCAGGAGACTGATCCTGTCTGGCTTTCATCATTATGCTATGTGTTCCGCATCCGGGGATATGTCTTGGGAGTTCTTTGGCAAGATAGCACAAAGGAATCTTATCATCTATCTTTACAAACTCCATTCTGCCTTTTCAATTTTCGACCGCAAGAACAATTCAACCTCGCAGGAAGAGTAGATTCGATGTCGACAGCAAGCAACAAGAGAAGAAAGACTTCGCCCGCACAGTCTCAACTGCTCGAGGGAAATGAGACAAATGACCTTGATTCGCCGACCGACTTCGCGATAGTCCCATCACCCAAAGACCTTTCGCCAACGGAGTCTATCAACTCATTGGACTTGGATGCATCCGGTGTGCTCAAATCGCTAACCTTGTCCCAAAGGGAGGAATCTTCATTGAGTTCGCCCGAGCGACGTCCGCTTCGCAAGATCAGGCCCCTACCTTACCTCAACCGCAATGACCCATTGATCAGAGAATTTGGTTTTGCCAGACTCTGTGAAGATGGCTACATAAACTTATCTTCTATTGGAACGCCAGATCCAGGCTTCGGATACACTGAACATACCACACCTGCAGTTGCCTACCGCATGTCCAAGCTTGGACTAATACCTCCAGGCGCAGCCATTGTCGATGACGTGAGCGAGGAGTTATACATCCATCCAATCTTCGGTCGCGACATGTGGGAGACGCGGGAATTGGCTTCACCGTCCGAACCCCACTGGGATGCTCTGAAACCTGTCTGGCAACTCGCTACCTTGCTCCTGGAAGAAAAAGTCATGTCAGGGTATATCATCGGGATGCTGGACCGGAGCTCTCACACAGAGATCGAGTTGCCTGTAGGAGGCAGACAGGCTCACTGGTTCGAAACCAAGAAGAACCCGACAAAAGCGGAGTTGTGGCTTCTCTACGAAGATCTTTACGAATTGAAAAATTGCGTTAGATGGGCTGCTCAGGAGATTGACAATGACGAACAGCGTACATGTTTCGGCACCACCAAGGCTGATTCGTCAGTACCTGGTCTGGGCAAGTAGTAAGTGTTCATCCTAATTCTCCATACCAGCGTTGCACTAAAGATCAACAAGTGGAGTCGGCTCCAAAATCTACATCAACGAAAACATGCTTTCTATTCTAGTGGGTCAATCGAAACCATCCGACTGGGCAGAACCCTGGACTCCAGGCACAGACGACGCATCCGCTCGTCTACGCTTACAATGGAGTCTCGCAACAACTTTATGCCACGAATTGATGCACGCTCTCTGGTTCGCTCGCCACGGCACCACCTCCCACGAACCCTTTTACTACAACACTCGCTTTGCGGAGCTAGGCTGGCAGTGGGAAGCCCTCCTCTTTGGTGGCGCTACGTACCCCATCTCTGACCGCTGCGAGATGCCCTATGGCTTGTGCACCAAAGACTGGCCTGGTGCCGTCACAAAGGTCAACTACCCGCAACTAACACATTTGCCGGACTCGCCTGGCAGTAGTCGGGGAATGGAAGTGTTTCCGGTGAAAATGGATTGGGTAAAGGGATTCTGGAACCACGAGTTTTGGAGGAAAGTGCAGAGATATGGCGTCCAGGAGTTTAGATGTCCGAGATTGGATGAGGGTGTCTTTTACAAATCCAATGATTGAGATGGGCAGGGCCGGTGTTCGGTATAGCAGTTCTTGAGGTTTGTCGCTGTATGCTGCAGTCTACCTGTTTTCATGGGCCTTTTGTCCAAGGATGATGTCTATAAACAGCTGTTTTCAAAAGCCAAGCAGCGACAGATCCGAAACACCCAAACTCAAAACATAAAGATGGAAATCCTACGGAAATAAGAAAATCATGACGTCAGACATGTCTTTGGTATACGATATATACAGACATCTAACCACCTCCAGTCTTGTGGTGAAGAAGTTGATTTCTCTACAAGCATACATCAGAAAACCACTACTCTCTCTAAAACACGAGAACAGATTCTGTCTTTCAAGCCAATTTTTGACCAAACATGTCACAACAAACACCAGACGAATCGGCAGCCTTAAAATGGGGCACCACGCCCAACTCTTCCTCTTCTTCTGCACGGCCAATCGATCCAAAGACCAACAAACCAATTGATTGGGAAAATTACTACGACGAGGAGACGAAACAAGAATTGAGAGCGAAAGGCTTGAATCCGGCGTTGAAGGCGGAGATGGAGTGGCATAAGAATCAGAGTGAGGGAAAAGGGTTCTGGGGAAAGGTCGCGCAGACTGCCATGGGTGGTGGATGGATCAAGTGATACGAGAGCGTGCTAAAACCATATGAGCTGGAGAAGGCATGTCTATGGTTTATGCAGAAGGGGAAAGAGATTGTCTGAGAGCATGGTAAAAAATGAGTTTGCAATAAACACTCTGACGGCATATCAATATCCGTGCTTGTCTAAGAATGCTGTCAACGCATGTTTTGCATTTGATCTCGCTGCTTCGAGCTGCTCCTTTGACCTCCTCTTCAAGGGGACTTCATGAGTCAGAAGCCATGGTGCGATCTGATTGATGAAGTGATGCAGCTCCGAGATCTCCTCCATTCCGGGTATCATCGACGGCAATATAGCTCCAGCTTCTTCCAAAGCTTCGTACCAGGCCTGTAGCTGATCAAAAGGTTCATCAAATTTGCGCTGATAATCGAAACCATGCAAGATGGCTTGTCGGATAGCTTGCTCTTCGTCGGTACTGTCCGGGCCAGGTAATCCCCCGAGATCGAAGAATGATCTGAGGAATTCATCGCCTGTACTGCCAACGAACGACCAATCAAAATCAAGAAGTGCAGTAAGTTTCTTGGTGGATTCGTCAACAAGGATGTTGTTCATCGCTGGATATGTATCAGCGACGGAATGCCAGTTTCTTATCTCGACGGCGGGTAAACTCACTGAGGTCGCTATGCACTAATGCTTTTGGTCGTTGCTCATACGAAGTGACAAGCCCCTTGAGTCCTTCAGAAAGACTCTCAAGGCGTTCACGAAGAGCATCTTCTTTCCATCCAGTTATGACTGGGCTTTTGTCGGACAAAGATAGTTGTTGCTGGAGCATACTTTTGTACAATTCAGCATAAGTTGTGAACGGTCCAGCAGATAATGTGGTGATCGGTCCGCTCACGATATCACCATTGGTGAACGACACACCGCCATACAACTTGATGGAGGCCGGAATCTGATGGTTCTGCACGGCTCGAAGTATTTGCGCCATCTGATCAAGTATTGGCCTTTTGTCTTGGCTCGCCAGGGATTGGTAGAACTCGTCAAGAGGTATCCCCCTCTTGAACTCTTGCAAGATCCACCCTTGGCCGTGTTCTGCACTACCCCATCCATAAACGTCTGGTACCAGATGCGCAAGGTCTTCCTTCGCAAAAGCTTGGCGGAAGAGCTGCATCATTCCAACCTCATTCTCCACACGGTTGTGTTGAGGAAGGCCAGAAGCCGCGTTTGCAAGTCGGACGACGACATGAGAGATGTCGCGAGGCAAAGCAACTGTACCTGGCTGCAATGTCCGAATTGGTGTCTTATGAAGCTGCACTTTTACGCCATACAAGAAGTTGTTGTATGCGAAGGGACAACTGGCGTCGTATGCTATTGGATTGATATCCAGAGCCTGCAACGTGTCAACATGAGCTTCATTATATCTGTGTCTTATTTAATTACAAACTTCAAATCCAAATTCGTCTAGAATGATTTCTCGCACGAAATCAAGTCGCTGCTGAAACCCTTCGTGATTCATTTTGATATCTGAGCCGCAAGTAATCTCTGTGAGTGGCATGCTTCTTATATAGAGGGGTCATTGTCTTCACTGAGTTGCAAACGTGATATACACCTGCCACAATGAGATCGTAGGAGTACTGATAGCCTCCACCTGTACGAATACGGGCGTAATCCTTATCAATCACGTCTTTTTAACCGCTGAGGCACAAATTGCACTCTCAGACAGCTTCTTGGCGTGGAGCTGATGTCCGGGTACATATCTGTACATATTGCACCAGAATGATCATCCGCGCCAGTCGATCAAGGTATGTATGGAGTTGTATGTTATCAGCAGCAACTGGCGACATCGACAAGCGGCTGTAACTCCATTATCTCCGAGCTTAAAGCCGTGGTTGTGCACAGGGAAGCTGCGAGCCTGCGAGTCTGACCTGGCTGCCTGAACTTTATGTCTTTGACTTTGAATTCGTGAGATTGAACACTGGTCGACAATTCTCAATTGGGAAAGCCGGTGTTCTCTATGCTGTCCGAAGCTTCCGCTATATCCGACTATCGATTGTGTAGAATGAGATATATTCTAGGTCTCTGACGTCTCCATCTACTAAACTTCCTAGCACTTCTACCGGCACGGTTTGATCTCCTTCTTTTTCTTGCGCAACATGGCTTCAAGAATCATTCTGATCACAGGTGCCAATCGAGGTATCGGCTTCTGTATAGCACAAGTTATCGCTCAGAAGCATACCGAGGACACACTCATCATCACAGCTCGTGTGCATGAAGCAGCACTGGAAGCTGTCCAGAGTTTGAGAGATAAAGGTGTCAGCAACCCGATCGACCCGGTCGTACTAGATATAACAAGCGATGAGAGCATACATGCTGCTGTTTCTTTTGTCAAGAGGAGATACAACAGACTCGACGGTTGGTGCACAATTATTGCCGACGAAAGGATTGCAAGATCTAACCACAATCTCAGTCTTGATCAATAATGCAGGGATTGCAGCGGTTCCATCTTCGGATCTCTCGAATTACCGTAGGATGTTCAATTCCGTGCTGGATACCAACGTCACAGCCACTGGCCTCATAACATCGCTTATGTTGCCACTTCTTCTCGAGTCTCAAGACCCGCGAGTCATCAATATCTCCTCTGGTCGGGCGTCTATCACGCGACTCACATCGGGCGATTTACCACCAACCGTCAGCATACCGTACAGTGTGTCAAAGGTGGCACTTAATGCCTTGACTCTTGAGATGGCTAAAGTCGAGCCTCACGTCAAGTTCTATGTTGCCAATCCAGGTCATTGTAAGACTGCTTTTAACGGATATAAAGGAGCGAAAGATCCACTTATAGGGGCCGAAGTGGCTGCTGATTTGGTAAGTGGTGATCATGAGAGCGGATTTTGGCATAATGATGGAGGGAAATTGGAACAGATGCCGTGGTGAAGTCGCCTGTTCCTGGTTTTAGATGCGTGTTTAAGTGGTAGCTACTCGCTGTTCAGCAATCAACTCGATCTCACAAAACAACTGAATGCGCGGTGGTATAGGCAAGAAATAACACAGGCTCGTCAATTTTGTCAAGAACCTAGCATTTATGTTTGATTTACTCTACTCTAATTTCTTGAAAAGTACCGCTGGAGAGAACTACTTCGGTTGGTGGATATGATGGCATCAGGAAGATCTGAATTCCAAGGGAGGATGCGAGGACAAGCGACTGTAAATCTACGGACGTGATCTTGAGATGTATGGAGAGTTCGAGATAATACTCGAGCCAAAGCAGGATGAGTACAAGGAGATTCAAGTTGCAAAGACCAAAGGATGCGCTTATGCGCTGGGGTGCTCCTTCCGAAAATCATCCGCCAGCCTTGTCATTTGCTGCGCTGACTCGAGATATTTACTACAACTTCTCCTTTGTTTCTTTGGTCGCTCACATTGTTCTCAAATCCTAGCTGTAAGGTTTTGGCGCTTTGCCTAGTTGTCGTCCTGCACTTCTGTTAGTAGTCGTTGACATAATGATTTTTCAACTTCACCCACGAGTAATGTCCTACCTTTTTGACTTTGAAAAAGCTCAGAGCCGCATTGACGGCCTCGTTTTCCGTCTTGGTAGCCAAGTCTTTTGAACGTCATGTTCACCGGTGTCTGCCTCGAAACAGAATCAAGACACATCTCACTCGCAAAATGGGTGCGATGGCGCATGCTCAAGCATCAATCAAACTGAATGTGAACATGTCTGGTGGCTTGGAAAATGCTTGTCAGCATGAGAATCGATTATGTTCCGGACGCGTTTGACCATCCACAACTGAGAATTCAGCCGAGTCCATCAAATACTGAGATGGCTTCAGTCGACTTGAATCGGTCACGCCCCACATGTGTGTAGGATCAGGATCGATATCTTCAGCACATCCACCGCGGGCCAAGCTATGAGACTTTCGCAGTGCTCCTCTGTGCGCAGTAAAAATGACGATCCAGAAACGATAAGGTAATAGCCGCGATTATGCGGTGCAAGGAGACAACAGTATAGGAAGGGGACTAGTACCCATGCTTGCTCGTACTCTTCTTTTCAAGATTTTCTTCTACCGACTCATTCTCTATGTTACTCTCATACTTTCGAAAGCCTAGATTTCAGTTACAGGTGTTCGTAGCGTTCGCCTTCTTGCTTCCGGATGTCCAATGTACGCAAGATATCAACCAACACTCCTGGAGCTCGACAGCCTACGAGTGGGGTCTTCTTGGACGGTATCCTCAACAACAGTTCAGATCATCGCCCTTGCGTCCACCACTCCTTAACACTGTCCAATGGGACGAAGAGTGTGCCCATGGCTACACGTTGCTGAGTGTACGAGGCACTATGGTTCCCAATCCTGCCGGAATCATGTTGGATGAATATGGAGATCTAATCTGGATGGACGAAAGCTTTGGGCCTTACGTGATGAATCTGAAAATACAAGAGTACAGAGGTGAGCAGTATTTAACCTTCTGGTCTGGAGAGATGGCTCCAGGCTTTGGATTAGGTACATACTTTATGGTTCGTATTGACTTGTCTGCATCAATCTCTTGATGGACACCAGCTTACCACTTCACAGCTCGATTCACATTATCAGGTCTTCAAGCAATTTTCTGCAACAAACACTCGGGAAAATGACTTTCACGAATATCTTATAACAGCCGATGATACAGCTCTTCTGACGAGCTATGATATCGTGTCGACGGATCTTTCATCTCTCGGGATCGAAAGTCCGGGCTGGATATACGACAGTGTCTTCCGAGAAATCGACATCGAGACTGGCAAGCTCAAATTTGAGTGGCGTGCCTCGGATCATTTTGCTGTAAACGACACCTTTTATCCCATAGGTTCTACAGGTCGTAGTCCCGAAACACCATTCGATTTCTTCCACATCAACAGCGTCGACAAGGACGATGATGGGAATTTTGTCGTTTCTTCACGGTTCATGCACAGTATCGCATGCGTATCATCCAGCACTGGAAATGTCCTCTGGGTCCTCGGTGGCCGCAACAATGACTTCGAGGATATATCAAACAGAAGTGCAACAGACTTTGCGTGGCAGCATCACGTCTCTGTTCAACCGAACGACAAACTCAGTATCTTTGATAACGCCAGATACAAGAAATGGCACCAGGAACTGCTAGGAGGCGACGGTGAGATCAGCCGTGGTATGCTGGTCCAACTAGACACCAACAACATGACTGTAGAACTGGTCCGGGAATACATGAATCCAGACTCGAGAGGCACGCCACAACAGGGCTCAATGCAAGTTCTCGACTCTGGTAATGTGCTGCTGGGATGGGGCTACTACGGAGGCTTCACAGAATATGCAGCCGATGGCACAGTGCTCTGCGACACCCATATCAACCCTGCGATGTTATTTCCCTTTGGCTTCGTACATTCCTATCGAGCCTTCCGAGCTAGCAGCTGGATCGGCCGTCCAACTACACGACCTGATGTCTATCTCGAACCAAGCGATGGACATGCTTTCGTGAGCTGGATGGGCGCAACGGAGGTGGTCACTTGGGTCTTGCAGACGGCAAGCGCTAGCCCTGATTCTGAACTCGTTTTTACAAATTCTGTAGAAACAACCAAAATTGGGTTCGAGACGAAAGTCGACATGCCAGAGGGTGATTACGACTATCTGCGTATCGTCGCTGTCGACAAGGCAGGTGATGTACTTGGCACCTCCAAGATCATGTCAGCAAATGGTGATGCTAGGGGTTCTGCATGGACAACAAAGTCCTGGGTCAGTGCATGTATTTTCTGGACCATCTGTCTCGTATTAAGTCTGTTGCTCAGGAAGAGGTTGAGCCTTTCACTTCGAAGAGATCACGGAAGAATATGCATTGCCTCCTGGCTGCGGCGATACCGAGGACCCAGATGGCCAAGTGCTTCGAAGCATGAAGAAGAAGAAAGATTATACGACGGTGGAAGGTCGCAATGATGAACGTTTGCAGGCCTGGTTCATGGCGGGCAAGAGCACTTCACAGAAGACATTGAACAGACTCAAACGTGCTTTGCAACTTGTCACTCCACCATGCCATTGGAAGTTATTTACGGCCAGTATCATTTTCTCTACTAATACCTCTGGTAATCACCAGTCCCTGCAAGAAGATATTAGTGTATTCGTGCTTTGGCGAAGGGCAACCCTGACCTTACATCACCGAGCAGGCAGGCGCGAACACGAAGCCAAGCCAGCACAAGCATCATTCATCCATATTGGATCTTTGATTTCCTGCATAACACACACTTTACCATTGAAACGCACAAATACACAATTACAATTGACTATGTACCAATCGTGTCTTTCGTATACTCATACCGGAGCCCGAGACATCCGGGGCGGTAATGAGGCTGTGAAACACAAAAGGGACCGTGATGTCATCGCCACGAAGGTGGTGTTGAAAAGTACAGACTGTACAGCAAACTACCTTTTCCATTGTCTACTTCATTCTTATCAATCAAACATTTCGACGACTTTTGACGAATCTTATAACAACTACTTAATTTAATATTTGCCCATTCTATCGCAGACGGATCGAGTGGCACAACACAACAAAACAAAACAAAGCGCCTCCAGTGTCATTAGCGATCAACCCATCAACACAAACCTCGCGACAGTTTAAAATCCACAAGGGCGCATACAAAGCACCACCAATCGCACCTGCAGCTCCAGCAGACGAATCTCTACACTCAAGCACCACCAGCTCCAAAACCTACATAATGCCAACAACAAGCCCCAACCGCGACAACCGCACATGGCTAGAACGCCTCTCAGATGCTCTGGTCTACGTAATGGCTTTCCCGTTCATCATCTTTGGCATTGCAATCAAACGCGCATTCACACAGGGAGGAGACCATCACTCATACCGCAGCAGTCTGCCTGAGCAAAAGAGGATATAAAGGAAAGAAGCAGGATGGACGTTGGTCACAAGGATAAGGAGTTGCAAAGCGTGCGATGGCGATGAGGATGGGCCCGGAACTTGGATTTTTGTGTTGCTGGAAATTTTGCGAGATGTATGGGTCTGGGGAGGGAAAAGTGTGAAGTGGAACACATGCTGCTCGGCAGAATTCGATGGCGGCATGTTGTGAGGAATCCTGCGCTAGGTATCGCGGAGTCTAGACTGGTCATGGGCGTGATTTGAGACAGGAATTCTCATGTTTTATGGCGTTCGCGAGATCTCGCTCGGAAAGCTCAAGAAACAACGGCAACCACAGAAACTGGAGCAATCTGAGATCTCTTTCCTTGATTTGATACTTCATCCCATTTATGTTTGTGATTGGAGGACAGCTATACGTTGCGCTCTGCTGATCGTGTGCACATTCTCATTCGGCATGACGAAGTGTCCGGCGAGACATCCGATCCCCTCAAGAAGTGACAAGCTTTCTGGCATTCGGATCCGAAATTGTGCGATCAGTTTCCGGCAAGGTGGACATGCCGTCCAGGGACACATACTCCGAACTCGATTTTCCATCTGCAGTGTTTCTGAGGAACTGCTTGCATAACCGGGTCCAGATTGATCCAACTGATCGTTGCACGATTTTAGCTCTTCCACGCTCCGAACGTCTTTATGGCACCTTTGGGGCATACAAGAGGGAAACAAACGCCTTGGAAAAACCATGTGTGGTCAATGAAACGTGGAGGATCAGACGAGGTTGGATCGGATGTGCGCTTCTGCCACCACAGCTTCGCCCCTGGTAAACTGTACTTTCTGCAAGTATCGCGTACATGCCGGACTAGGATTCCCGTGACGATGGAGATATGAGCTTTGCCAGGGAGGTCACGAGTCCAAGCGTGCGTGGTGATCCAGTAGCTCAAGTGCCGTCGAAGATTGTACCGGGGGTGAGCAGCACTCATCGCACGGTTCAAGCCATTTGCGGACGAAGTATGTGTCTCTCAACCTGATTTCGTCACGATACTCGAGATCCGTCTTGCATCTGTGCTGATGTCGTTGTGCTCCTTGTGCATTTTTCTCTAGGTACTTGGTCCGTCGCCTTTAATTGCCCTGACCAGATCAAAACGTGATTGTGATTTCTCGACAGGAAAAATCAAGAACAACTTTATGTTGTGATCATCAAAGTAGAAAGGGGGTGTGTGACTAGGTGAGTAATATGAGGCAGGGCGGTCTGCGGGCGGTGAGACAGTGCCCAAATTCTGCCGAAACCGCAGCAGTGAAACTCTTCCACCGCCATGCTGAAGGCCTAGTATTTACTATTTGTCCAATCGAGACACGAAAGAAAAAGTCTTTGTGCCATGACCCAGAATATCACATCATTTCAAAATCAGCATAAAAAAAAAGTATCAATAATCTCAAGCCGGCAACAAATTACAAACATTCATAGCCATCGGCCAAAATCATTACACATCCTCAACTCGACCATCCTTTCACAAAAACTCCGTCCTTGACATACTCTATCCTCTTGATCTCTCCATCCAATTCACGGCATTTACAATCCAAGAGGGTTCTGTCCAGTCTGTTCCTTGCCACCCATAGTCTTCTCCTCCTCGGCAGCTTTGTCCATCTCTTTACTTTTGGTGTATCCTCCATTTGTCAGACCTCCTACAGCTGTGCCTACGGGCCCGAGACCTTTGTTGAGGGCATTGCCGACGGGGTCGCCGAGAGGTGAGAGGAGACCTGCCAAAAACTTTAGTTATCGGACTGCTCAAGGAAAATGGACGAAGTGTCAAAGAGACAAGGGAAGCATTACCTTTCTGACCACCTAGTTGCACGTCAGTCAGGCCTGAAGGCAAGTTACTCAGGCTCTCATCATGAGTGGGTTCTTGGTTGTTGTTCGACATTTTTTTTCTTTTTGGTCTGGGAAGGCTTGAATTCGTGTTTTTTTTTAAAATTCAAATTGCGATATATGTAGATACGGGAAAGGAGGAAAAGTTGCAAGAGCTCATGAGGAAAGAGTAAGATGTGAACCCTCGCAGATCATTTCGTAAAGGGTACCTCTCTCCCTTGCATGTGCCAGGACCTTGATTGATCTCAATCGTCGCGAAAGTGGTTGATTGTGACGTCAGTGGTTTTCCCGGATGGTGTCTTGGGCTCGGCTAGAGTTGTACTCTGCCTGTGACACCATAAAGCCATCCGGATCCCAACATGACTGAGGTGTTGTAAACATGAATTACGTTCATCAGAAGAAGAAATTATTGCTCTCACATGTCGAGATATTGCCCAACTCTATGTAGAATAGCTCTTCATCACTAATGCAAAAGGTCTGTCATTAATCGCTTCTCGCGACAGATTATACAAGAAGTAAGGTCGCAAAAGTACATTGACGCCGCAGCAATCAATTGCAAAGACGTACGAACAAAGGGGTATACGGCGGAAAAGAAGAAGAAGAAACGCCGACGCGAAAGGAAAAAAAAGCGCAAAGCATTTGCAAAGTGGGCAGTAGAGGTGGAGGAAATGAGACAAGACCAGCGATTGTAAGAAAAAAAAAAGGCACTTGGATCATAAACGTTTACTCGAAACTTGAGTTTGGCAAGCCCTCAGGAAATGCTTCACGGTCCAGCATGGTCTGGTATCATCCAGTTCATTGCGTTGTGCTGTTGTCGGAATGGTCGCTGTCCTCGAGTCTAGTACTTCGTGCCATTGTAGCTGCCGTAGCCATCGGAACCACCCATAGTCCTTCGTTTGTCATCGTAGGCCGCACCATCATAATCGTAGCCACGCGAAGGATACCATGAGGCACGTTTGCTAGAGTCTCTGGAATCCTCATCTCGTCGCGCATATCTGCTGCGATCATCGGAGTGGATATTGGAGCCGTAATGCCCGGCTGGAATATCACCAACATTTGTGCCTTCAGATCGAGTGTATGAGTTCGGCGGGTATCCGAGAACTGGTGGTGTACCCAGATTGGGCCGTTGTCCCGAAGTGGAGAGTCTATGAGACCTCTGTGTAGGGTTAGGGATATCTGTAGGCCTACTCTGGCTGAATTGAGGGGCGGCGGAGTTGGCACGCGAAGGTCGGTTGAGGTAGTCTGACTGGCCAAGGTTCCTACGATCGTCCTCGTAAATCTTTCCAGAACCTTCCTTGGCCGTATACGGTTGACGTTCTCGCTCGATCTGCACTGGAATGGTACGCAACGTGTCCTCCTCCGCCACAGAGGGGTAGCTAGGATATGGTGCACGTTGTCTTTCCGGATACGATGCTGAAGAGGGGTGTGATGTTGGTGAAGACTGTTGTGGTGCTCCTGAAGCTGCTGGGGGTGGGGGTGGCATAGGATTGCTGGAGCGCAATTGAATGTTACGATCGGCAGAGATGGCAGCATGTAATCGTTGCTGTTGTGTGATGTCGTCGGTAGCAGGGAACAGCCTCCGGCTCAATTCCTTGGGGAAGCGTTCTTTGAGGTGATCCGCATTGTTGATAGGCATTTTCAGAACGGCCTTCGCGAGCCGTTCGAACTCCGTATTAGGGTGAGCCTGGATCAGGATAGTCATGAAGAGGTCGAAGCCATCCGGCGTCAAAGCAGGGACATCCGGAACCGAATGGGCATCCCACTGTATGAAATGGTGCTGGCAGCGCAAGTCTCGGTAGATTTTGGATATGGATTCGCAAGTGATGCGACCACCAAAGATATCACGCCAGGGATAAATCTCGGAAGGGAGTTTGACATCATCGAAAAATTGGACCATTTTGGCCGGCGAGATGACCAGGCTGCGTTTAGGCTCATAATCGTCGATAATGTGAAGAGCAAGTCCTCGTAGAAATTGGCTCAACCTTGGAGTCGGAAGACCTGACTTGAACAATGGCTGCCATATCTTTTCCAGGGTGGTTTCTTCGGTGTACGACGGCTCTCGAGGTTGTCTAGGGCGTGACTTGTAATCCTCTGCAAGGCGAACAGGTGAGGCATCATTGCTGCTTCGATGTGGTCGAGGCATTTCGTAGTTGTCGTTGCTACAAGGATCAGGCTCAAACATATGTGGTTCTGAAGACGAAGATCGGTAGCTTGCAGCGTCTCTGGTCGGTGAGGGTGGGGTGTATCGGCGAGGTAGAGAAGCAGCCGATTCTGCAGGCGATCGCGACTGGGTAGAACGGACATGAGCAGACAGCGGTGGCTGGTTTTGTTGCTGCTGTTGACCAATACCAGAAGCCTTGAGAGTATTTATGACCTGCTCAGTGATCTGAGCGACGAGACTTGGATCGATCTGGCTCGCTGCATCGGAGCGCTCAAAAGCATGGTTGACAGCATCGTCGACTGGTGGGTTTTGGTGATGGATACTGTCGGGCTTTGGAGCACTCGAGTTGCCTCGAGGTCTAGAACGACGATGATTGTCGGGATCAGACTTCTGCAGGTGCTCATCCCGTTGAAGCTCAAAGCTGTCGGTAGCAGACTGCACCGCCGGAGAGCGATAGCCGTCCGCAGATGCCATGCTAGCCACCGTCCTTAATCACTCAACCTTGATGCGACTGACGCTATGTCAGAGTTGCGGTAATCGGGAGATCAAGAGGCAGTAATCTCGCGAATTGAGGTTGTGTTTATAAGACGAAGACGGTCAGCCTTGGCCCAGGCGTGGACAAGGCAATGCGACTTGATGCGCTGCTGCGGGGCGCAAAGTACGAACAAGTATACAAGGAAGGAGATTAGACCTAGTCGATACCTTCTAAAGGAAGGCGCCTAATTTCTGTGTCTCGGGGTCTCGAGTATGCTTGGTCGAAGTGATATGGTTAGGGTCGCGCGTCGAGTACGGTCAAGGCCGACAGCATTTCTTGGTCGCTCTGGACGAGCCACACGTCGTCATTAACAGGTTTGGACAAACGAGTGCGCCACGCCAATCATCATGATAGCAACAAGGCAGATGGCTCGAAGCGCCCAGTCAGACGAACACACTTCGAACGCTGATCACTCAAGCCATTCTGTTCGTGCCGCTAGATCAACTTGCGACACATGCCAATCGTCCGAACCCTCGATCACACACTCTCGACTCTTTGACAGGACAACAAAGCATCGTGGCTAGAGCTTCAGCTCTGTTACAACAACAATAACACATCCGAGGCAGCTTCGTCATCGTTTCATAAGAACAGCCTGATGTTAAAAGTACCAAGACATCAACAGACGGGTGCCGGCCCGGGAGAAGTTACCGGACATGGGCAACCCTTTTTATCCCCCACTAGAAAACGCTTGCGATTTTCAGGTGCCTTGACTCGTCAGAACAAAATCGTGAATCAGCTCTGGCTCCGACTGATCGTCCGCCAACCGGGAATATTATAAAGCCATTCCGGCCCTCGATACCGTCCGATGCGGTAGATCAAAATTTCCTAACAAAACGCTGTTCACTACAGCAATGCAGCGGGCCGACGAACTGCTTTTGACATATGCGCCCAGACGCCGAGCTGGCAGCGTTGCACATGGGCACGGGTGCTCAGGGCACTCGGAGGAACTGTGATTTTGTGAGTGTGTGTTCTACGGAATCACCCAAATTCCAGCACCAAACATCTGCAGAGATCTTGGGAGGCCAGAAAGTTGATCTTGTGCGAAGGACGAACATGATGATCAGCTATAGAGTCTGCAGGATGTCGGTCAGCAAGATTCAGTAGATTGATGTCGAGTACGAGGGACGCATGGCATTTGCAGAGCTGCAATGCAGCTCGTGTCTGAGCTCGTCGTTCAGGGCTCAGGCTTGGAGCGCGCCAAAGATGCAGCTTTGAGTCTGAGGGTTTGAGGGTTGCACGCTCTCTTTGATGAACATGACTCTGAACCGATGCTGATGACGATGGAGAAGAGGATGCCGTCCGTCTTTGATGTCAAGACAAGCACAGGCAGATACAAAAGCAGATGGCCGTTAGGCGGTCGGGGGATTCGTGCTTCCTGTTTGGGAGGCGGTGCGTTTCATCTTCAGCTAGTGCGACGACGATTAGGTGTAGAAGGCGACGACGACCAGAGAGCTATTTTTCGAATGCGTCGTCCCAATTTTGCACCGTCCTGCTGCTGAGTGTCGTTAATTATTGGTCTTTGTTGGGTGTCTTGTCATCGTCGACAAGCAGTTTCTCGACACGCGCCGCTCGTGTCCGTGTCAGCAACAAAGGCCGCAACGAAGGGCCGCAGAATCCGTCATAACCGAGTGATTGTCGCTGACGTTTCATCCTCTGCAAATCATCGACAGCTGCGACTGCTCGGCTGGTAGTGTCTCATACGTGCGAGCAACAGCGACGTTAGAAATACAAGCTGCGACCTGCGACCTGCGACCTGCGACCTGCAACCTGCAACCTGCAACCTCGCTGCCACGTCGCTCTCCTTCTCCGTCTCGCTCACACGCACGCCCCTCGGCTACATCATCAGCAGGACAATGAAGAGATAGCCCTTGGACGCCTCTTGCGCACTTCTTTGTTGGACGACAATGGCCATGCTGGCTTCCAAACCCTCGTTTCCCACGGCCCCTCAGTATCCTCCCAACACGCCCGCCTACCGCTCCGTCAACACTGCAGTCTATGGCAGCCCTACAGAATCCGAATTCTCAGACTCGTCCAAGATGTCTGACACGGTAAAGTATGTTCTTCTGGACGTCTGATATCCTACAGGCATTGACGCAGATGGCACAGGAACTGGGATGAACAACGCGTCGGAGAATGGCTGGTCAGTATCAACTGCGGCCAATACGTCGACATCTTCCAGAGCAAGCCTTCTTCTCTTTCTCCGCCTGCGGCTTGACACGGCTAACACGCATGCAGGGAACAACATCACTGGAGAAAACCTCATGGACATGGATCCTGCGACATTGAAAGAGATGGGTGTTAACAAGATTGGCGATCGCGTCCGCATCGGTTCTCAGGCCAAGTTGTTCCGCACAGCCGTCTATAGGAAGACGAGCAAACGAAACATCAACAGGGTGAGGATGCATGCTTTCTGCCACGCTGACCTCGATCGCTGACTGCTCCGCACAGCTCTCCCTGGCAACACTCGATGGCAATGCCCAAGCAAACGCTCCAGCTTCATCGCCGCGTGAGCGCGCCGTCCTCTCCACCACCCGTACACAGCTCCCGCCCACCTCTCTTCGCGACAAACGACTGTCTCGTCGCATCGACGGCCAAGACCTCGCAAAAGCAACCTCCCGCCCATCCTCTCCCTTGATCGACCAAGAAAACAGGTCTCGCATGCCCATGCAGAAGAGCAGCAGCACCCCTTACCTGCCCAAGCCATCGCAAAGGCTTACCCCCGGCGAAACTCCTCCACGTTTCGGTGCTCCAGTGGCCGGCCACATCCGCTCAAGTCCAAGTGTCGACAATCTAGCCACCTACAGCAGTGCTTTGCCCGCTGACAAGGCTCTGATCCGAGTCATCTTTGACAGTGGCCGCTCCTCGATGATCAACATCGAGGGTTGCGAGACTGCCGATGATATCGTATTGAAGACCCTTAAGAAGGGCGCCTTGAATGAGAACCATGTCAAGAACTTTTGCTTCTACCTGCTCGATGGTTTCAACCCCGACCCGAAATACTGTCGTCGTCTCGGCGACACGGAGCTGCTCAGGATTTGTAACGATCGCGTGCGCGGCGAGAGAGGTCGCCTCATGCTTCGCAAAATTCACGCGGGAGAGCCCGAAGGTGAACAATTACGCATTGCTGCAAAGATTGCTGAAAAGGAAGCACCTTCTCCTCCAGCAATCGAAGTCCAACAGCCCATCAACAAATCAAAGAGCCACCTCAAGATTGAGCAGCTCATTGGTGAGCCTTTGGCAGCAGTCAGCTACCCCATGTCTCCTGCCTCATTGCTGGAGCGTGAGAGAAACTCCTACTTTGCCGCACAGCCTTCCATTAATACCGCCGGTGCTCGCGCCCGTAAGCTAAAAGAGTTTTACGGCGCTCGTCCTCCTACCGAGCTTATCACTCAGGACCTTACCTCATATTTCCCC